>BLXL01010544.1:0-15862 GCA_023170135.1 Acarapis woodi
ATGGTTAGTCAATTGAGCTAAAACAGCATCAGGTATAGAGCCTATATATCAATAAAGAAAATGTGTCAAAAATATGAGAAGTAAATAATCTAAAATTTACCGATTCCCATTTGAAGCGTGGCACCATCGTCAACCAAATTTTCGGCAATGTGTTTGCCTATAGCTTTATCAATATCAGTCAATGGTTTGATTTGAAGTTCGTGTAGTGGAATGTCAGCTGTCAGATGAAAAAAATTTTTATATTAATTTATAATTTATTACTTTGAAGTATGATTTGAATTGGATTCTACTCACCTTTCACTAATACGTCAAAGTGTGATTCATGAATAAGTGCATCTCCTTGTGTTCTTGGCACATGTTTATTAACTTGACCAATGATGTATTTTGATTGCTTAAGAGCAGCACGAACTGTGTCTACTGATGTACCCAATGAATGATAACCATGTTTATCCGCAGCGGTAACGCTAACTAAGGCAACATCAGGTTTGATTAAACCACGATGAAATAATAAAGGAATTTCAGACAAATAAATTGGTGTGTAATCGGCTCTTCCTTCGGCGATTGCTTTCCTACAATTTGCACCAGTAAATAGTGAATTTGATCTGAAGTGCTCGATCATATCTGGCTCATTATATTCAGCAGCCCCTTCAGTATGAATGTGATGTATTCTAACATTCTTCAAGTTCTTCGATTTACCATGGGCAGCTAATGCTGGTACTAATCCTCTGGGTGTAGCGGCCGCACCTTGAATAAAAACTACATCATCTGTAAAAGAAGATTCGATAAAATTTCTAATTTAAAAATTAAATTAATTATCAAATAAATTTCAAAAAATCGAATCTCAATCTTTGAAAAAAAAAGAGTATTGTATAAAAAAAGGAAAATTTATAGCAACAATACAATGTTTTTGTTATTCTTTTATTGAATAAGTTTTCTATAATTTAAAAATATAGGAGAATTATTAAACTAATTTTACGGATTGACAATTATTTCACCTATGGTACCGACCAATTCAAAATAGTAAGATTTTGTAAGATCAAAAAAGCAAAAATGCAATAATTAGTTTTATTATATTTAGAAGATTAAAAGTGTTTCAGCTGCAGTAAAATTAAAACAGTTTTATTTTAATCAGTCTACATATAAAGAAGCGAAAAAAATTAGAAAAATTAAAAATTACTTGATTTCACAACGCTCACTGCTTCTTCGGCAGAAACGATTTTTGGCTTTTTGCCGGGAATCGGGTGGCTTGGTTCATTGGTGTAGGAAAAAAATGAACGACTTAAATCGGTAGAACATTTCGACAATATTCGACTGCAAGCAATCTGAGCAAGTTTATTTGTTTTTATTAGATGTATCATATTACTTATTTGTTTTGCAAATTAAATTGATTCAAAGATTTTTTTCTGAAAAAGAATCTTGAAATTCTGAAAAGTCATTTAAAAATTAGATTTTGAACGAAAACTTTCTGTCTGAAGATAAAAGAAATCATGAATCAATTTAAGCTTTAAAATTATTTAAAAAACTCTTACTTTGAAGAAAAAAAGGTTAAATTTTCTTATCGGCAAATCTTTAGAATTTCAAAAAATTGTCTTATTTTGAAATAAAAAATTTTATTACTTTTCTAATGTTATACACAATCAAAAATTTTTTTGCTATTTGCAAACAGATGAAATATAAAAATTTGATAGCTACTCAGACTTAGATAAAAATTGAATAAATTAAATAGAATTATATATTTAGATTCAAAACAATTTAAACCTTGAGCTATGCAAAGCGTGAATTACTTTTATCAACTTTGTTTTTTTCGATTTACAAATGCAATAAATGCGCAAGTACTGTCTTTTAGTTTTATAATAAAACTCTAGAGGGATTTCTTTTACCTCTCAACAAATTAAATAAAATTTTAAAGATTAAATTATAATAGTTATGATGAAAAAATAAGTTCTTTATCTTAATTTTTTTTATATTTGAGAAAATAATATTCCCAATTCTGATGTTTTGTTGCTATGAAACAGATTCGAAACTAAATATTTAAAAGCGATGTCTAATTTTGACCCTTAATTTACTTAAAATCTCTTGAAAACAGCTTTGAAGAATATAAAGTTGAAAAATTTTGTGAATGATTTTTAATAAGATAAATGATTTCATGTTTTGAAGATATTAAATATAATTTTACAACAAAATACTTTATGTTAGAATTTATAATGACGTTTATCATTTTTTTTAGTTTAGTCTTTTAAATTTTAAATTTAGTTCAATTTATTGTAATTGTAATAAATTAAAACCTTTCATTAATACAGATTATGAATGCATATTTTGCTTTTGATTTTATCGGATGTAAGTAGAATCTACTTGGATTTAGATGCAATTATCGACTAGGAAATTTTTTTCATAAATTTATTAAATTAGCTCAATTGATTTTTTTATTTGCAAGAAAATATATAGAAAATTATTAAAAAATCAATGAGAATNNGATGGTGCCACGCTTCAAATGGGAATCGGTAAATTTTAGATTATTTACTTCTCATATTTTTGACACATTTTCTTTATTGATATATAGGCTCTATACCTGATGCTGTTTTAGCTCAATTGACTAACCATAAAGATCTCGGAGTGCATTCTGAAATGTTTTCTGATGGCGTAGTAGATTTGTTTCATTTAGGTTGCATAACGAACAAGTATAAAGTTATTGAACCAGGTAAAATTGTGGCTAGTTTTCTAAATGGAACAAAAAAATTATATGAGTTTGCTGATGACAATCCATTTCTAACTATGAAAGTAATCGACTGGGTGAATAAAGAGTTTATTATTTCTCAAAATCCGAAAATTGTAGCTATTAACAGTTGTATTGAAATTGACATAGTAGGTCAGGTATGTTCGGATACAATAGGTACGCGTGTTTACTCGGGTTTCGGTGGTCAAGGTAATTTTGAAGTAAATTTCATACGAATTTTATGAATTTAAATTCTTTTCAAAATTTTCAGTTGACTTTCTGAGAGGAGCTGCATTGTCATTAGATGGTTTGGGAAAACCAATCTTAGCTATGCCTTCAATCACAAGTAAAGGTGAATCTAAAATTGTACCAACATTAAAGCCTGGTGCCGGTGTAGTTACAAATCGCGCGAGCGCTCATTATATTGTAACTGAACATGGCATTGCATATTTATTTGGCAAAAGTAAGCAATTTCTCTGAATATAAACAAATATTCATCATAATTATTTTATTTTCCGACTCTTTACAGATCTTCGACAACGTGCTCATGCTTTAATTAACATAGCCCATCCGGATTCCAGAGAATCGCTGGAGAAAGCTGCATTTGATCGTCTTAAATGTATGCCATCAGCTGATTAGACTGAGAGAAAGTTTTAAAATTTGTTAAAAAAATTATCTTACAAATAAAAATTTTTTTACAAAACCTTAATTATAAAAAATATCAAAGTATGTAAAATTAAATTAAGAAAATAGACCGAAAAAGGCCTAAATTATTGCATACTAAAATATTAATTGAAAATAATATGGTTAGTGAATTTTATGAAAATTTTTCATTATATGTATAGCTTAATATTTTTTTATCATATTTTCTTTATGCTCCTAATGTGCATCGAATAAATCGGATTTTTCAGCAGAATTTGCAAATTTTTTCTTAATTATTTTTGAAATTCTGTGAAATTGAGTTTTGCATATTTTCTTTCATTAAATTTATTTTCTACTAATCAAGCACAATTTCTTAGAGCTTTAAGTTTTGATTTTTTGGAAGTTTGTGATCAATTTCGATAAATTTTAAAAATTCGTTTTTCGAAAATTCTAGATTTTGTCTTTGATATTTTAAAATATTATTAGACTTTGAAAAATTACAAGATTCAATCAAAAAATTATTTTCTCCATGAATTTCTTTTTAATTTTTTTCGGTTTTTTTTGAAATCACAAGCGCGCGCCAATAAGTGAAGAGACATCTAGCCTGATTGAATTCAATGAAATTTAAAAACGAGAATCTTCATCTGTTTACATGTTTGGAATTTAAAAATTTTTAATTAGATTCAAATAGATCGAAAGAATGTCCAAATCAAACGTAAGTATATATTTGACATTATTGGTGAGGTTATTAATTGATTATTTATTTTATCAAATAGGTAAGATTACCCCCCGAAGTTAATCGAATACTATACGTAAGAAACATTCCATATAAAATAACTTCTGAAGAAATGTATGATATTTTTGGCAAATATGGTGCTATCAGACAAATTAGAGTTGGTAATACACCAGAAACAAGGTAATTGAGACCTGAGTTTGTTGACAGCACATTAAAATATAATATAATTTCTTACTATTTAAGATTATAATCATATTTTCATTTAATAAATATTTTTTTATTCAGAGGAACTGCATTTGTGGTTTACGAAGATATATTTGATGCGAAAAATGCCTGTGATCATTTGTCTGGCTTCAATGTTTGTAATCGTTACTTAGTTGTATTATATTATCAACCTCATAAGGTAAGAAATTAGTATGCTTAAAAATTAATGTTAAGATCTGCTAAATCATAGCTCAATAATTTAATTTCTTTTTTAAGGCTACTAAAAAAATCGATATAGAAAAGAAACAAAGCGAGCTGGACAACTTAAAGAAAAAATTTAATTTAAAAGAATGAAAATATCAAATGTAAATATGAGAACTGTTTATTATCTTGACGAGCATATTTTTTTCACACATTAAGATATATATTTATAAAATGCTACCAAGTTTTATTATTTAAATACATCATTAAATTTTCATTAAATTTAATCCCTGAAAATTATTTATTTTTTGCTTTTTTTTTCGAATTAAAATTTTTTGTCTACTATTTTTACGAAATTACTATTTTATTCATTTCAATAAGAAATAAATGGTTAGAACTGAAAAAAAATGTGGAAAGAAAAAAATCATTTTAAAATTTTGCATTTAGATTAATTTCAAAGATTATAATTAAGCTTAATTATTAAAAAAAATTTCACAAATATGTATACACAAATTACGTATTTAATATGAATTTTAAAATCAATACTCAGGCTTTCATGTACCAGTCAAAAATTTTTTTCTAATTAAGTAATTGAAAACATCAATTTAAAACTCTATAACATATTGTAACAATGATAATTTAAAAGTTTACTCTTTATTTTTGCTTAAACAAATACTTGTTCCTATTTTAGTAATCTCAGTTTACCAGTAATTTTGTCAATTTGATTTACTTCTCCAAATATTACTAAAACAGTTTTGGATCCACTGGGTATTTCTGTTCGACCAGCATCTTGGATAATTTGATTCGCTAAATTTAAACTCTCAGCTTTCGCAGCTAAATCGTCAAGTTGTTGACAATTTTCACCTGCCAAAACAATTTTTGTTTGCCCACTCATCATCCAACTCTGATAGCCTTGAATGTGTTTGTCTGTGAGGATATCATTCGCTATAGCTAAAGCTGCATATTAATATTGAAAATTAAAAATTAATATCTCAAATTTGGAGTAATTTTATCATACCTGCATGGGCTGTTTGCGAGCATGATTTACCTAAACTCATATTAAGACTAGTATTGATCACAAAGACCATTTTATATTCTTTTGACTTGTCGTCTAAATTTAGTTCAGGGTATAATTGATAGATCTCTTCTAGGCCAAGCTCTTCTTCAAGTGTGGTTTTACCTAAAAATTATTTTCAAAAAAAAATTTAAAGCAATATCATACACAATCAATTTACTTACTTAATTCAATTGGATTTGGTTTGATAAATATATAATCCATAGACTTTTCCACATCTGTCTCTGTTTCTCCTGCATTGGTTGTGTAGTAAATGGCTTTGATTGCCGTATTATTATCAATACCCAAACCAATTAGCTCGTCATATAGTTTTTCGTATGATTTTAAATCAAATAACTTTGTTTTAACTGCCTTTGCTTGACAAATATTATTTTGCATATTTTCTTGGTTATCTGATTCACGTTCATCCATTTTAAAGCTGTATTACTTTTTAATTGTTTGGATTATCAAAAGTGAATTTGCAAAAAGTACTTTCAATACGTGTCGAATTTTATAAAGATGATTATTAATCATAACATAATGTATTATTTTAAACTTAAAAAATATTATAATTCAAAAAAAATAAATAATCCTCTGAAAATTTTTTAAAGGTTTTGTTTGTTGTTTTTGTTTCCGAATAATTTTAAAGTACTTGACCAACTAGTATATTTATCTAAATCTTTAGAAATTTAAAAAAATCAATATTTTGGAAAATATAAATTAAGCGGGAATTTCAAAAAGATTTGTCAAGTATCATTTGAATATTTTATTTGAATAATTTTTACACAAGATTTAATATTTCAAATAACAGACACTTTATAAATTTCAAAATTTAAAAAAAAAATTATATATTAATCTTAAACATTTAAAAAATGAGATTTTACTCTTATTAAAGTGAATTAATTGCAAATTTGATAAATTAAAATGGATTGGAATGTGAATTTTTATCAATTGAAAAAATTCGCATCTACTAGAAAATATTTCACAAACTTAATCATGGTTGATATATCGAATTCTCTATTGAATTTATTATAAAATACGATTTGAAAACAAGATTTCTTTAATAAAAAACTTTGAAGTTAAAATTCATTCAATTGGCAACAATCGATTATTAAGCCAGTTGCTCGAAATGTGCTTTCATAAAGAAAAAAATTTGAGCCGGTGCGAATAACCTCATTATGTTTAATAAATTTCAATATCACTGAATACTCTCCTTCTTGCTGAATTTCATTTTTAATTCCTTCAATCTTTTCTATGCGTACACCTTGTTTTATATTATTCACATATATCCTGCATTCAAATCCTTTTTTAACAAAATTTTTGAGCCACACAACATTTAATTTTACTTTAAAATGTTGACCTATTTTGATTGTTGATAAGTTTTTATTTTTCGAAACAATTATCATTCCTTTTCTTATCTTAAATTTATTTACCTTCAATGACTTTGAATTGTTGTATTTATTTGAATTATTTTCAGACAATTTAATTAAATTTTCATCAATTGAACAATCTTCATTAAAATTTTTTTTTTCATCTGACTCAATATTTTTATTAAAATCTAATTCTAATTCAAGACTGCCACTTTCAAATTCGTTAAGACGATTAAGTGTGACTTTATATCTTTGAATGGATAGAACTCTTGATATGACGAATTTTTTTGTCGCAGTTGGTCCGGTGAGTATTTGATCATCCTTATCAATTTTACCACTAAGGAGAAAACCACCCACTACACAAGTATTATCATTTTGATAAAATACATCTTCAATTAAGAACTCTAATTCATCAGATGTTTGCGTAGTATAAGTAGCTTGAGCACCAAGTAAATTAAAAGGATTCAAATTAAATAGATTAGGTATGTCGTTGAGCTTGCTCACGAAATAATAAATTAATGGTATCGACTGACCAGAGACTGAGGAAGACTTAATTATTGGTATATTGGATAAAATATCGATCGTATTTGAAAATTCATAGTTATTAAAGTAGTGATCAATATCATTTTTGTCGTAAATTAGTTCCAAATTTTTATTAATTAGATAATTAGAAAGATTTTGAATCACAAACATACACCTACTTTCATCAACCAAATCGATTTTGTTTAGTATTATTAGAAAAGGAAGATTGAATGTAAGTAATATATCAAGATGTTCCGAATCTAGATCCGTCGTTACATCGATCACAAAGAAAGCAAAGTTGGCTGAAATAACGCCTAAATTTTAATAAAAACGGTAAATAACTTTTTTTTCTGGCGAAAAGAGTTGCACTTACCATAAATAGATGTTTTCAAATATTTCTTTTTTCCACCTAAATCGATCAACGAAATTAAAACTTTTGAATTATTTAAAATGTCCCTATCTGTATACATTTGTATTTCATTATCTTTTGAATTGATCTCAAAAGATTCAGACTTTTCGAAGTTTATTTCTGAATTATAATTAATTACATGACCACTTTTTGTTAGACCAAATATTTCTCTTAAAATAGATGACGTATGGCCGGAAATAAGCTCATGTCTGTGTCGACAACCTAATCTTAATCTTGCTTTGCCGTTACCGTCATCTAATTCAGATTGAGTCAATACACTAATTAACGATGATTTACCTTTTTTAAGTAATCAAAAAGTTTATATAGAATGAATTATGATTAAATTTAATTTACTTACCGCAGTTTGTGTTACCTAAAACTGCTATTCTTAATTCAGGTAATGTTTCAATATTATTATTCACTTTGATCAATAATTCATATGCTGTGCGAATATTTTTGTTTTCTTTTATTTTAATCTCATTCAAGATGCTTACCGTTGCATTCAATCTTTTGGCCATAAGTTCGATTGTCTTCAATGATAAATCGGCATGATGTTTATTAAGACCAACAACTAACCCATTGTCAGCTACTCCCAGTCTGTAAATAGCTTGTCCTTTACCTGTTTTTTTTTATTTTTTTTACAAATTTTATCCGCAATATATATTAAATATATTTATATTATGTGCATCAAATATAAATAAATAAATAGCTTACTTTCATTTATTCTGTAGTTCATTTGCGTTAAAAGTCTATCAAATCTTTTTTCAGAAGGATTCGAAATTTTCAATTTGTATTCTATGTTACCTTTCTCACTTTCAGGTGGAAAATAAAAAGGTTTGTTAATAAATTGAACATATGAATTCTTGTCAATTTTTTTGATGCTCGTGTTGCGATCGAAGTAGAAAAATTCCTCTTGCATTTTTTCTTTTTGATTTATTGTGTAATAATCGTGAATTTAAGAACGGAATAGCTAAAACTTATATTCATTAGAATAAAATTATTTTTTGTTATTTAAGCATTGATAATCTTGAATATTGATCTTGATTTAGTTGAATTTGATTAAAAAAATGGCTAATAAGTTTTCAAATGTTAAATTTTTTTTTGAAAATAATTACTTTTAAATAATCACTTGCAATTGGTTGAAATTGACTGATTTGTTTTTGACAAACAAATCATTCAGAAGTATGTAGTCATTTTAAACCAATTTTATAAATTTTATTAGAAATTTATTGGTGAATAACAATTATAGCAAAAATAAATTAAAAAGTTCGTTTTTCGATCTATCTTTAAAACTTTTTGTATACATTGTGGCGCAATCACCTTTTTAAAGTAAGTTTTGTTGCGTATTCATACCTAAATTTAGAATAAAGTTACACATGCGCTAATTATACAACAAGTATGCAAATCAAATAAGCTTTAAATAAATTAGTTTAAGGATTCATATATACTTAAAAAAAAACGATAACATTTTAGCCGAAAAAAAAATATTTTTAATAAGAACTCGAATTGCTTTTCGTTGAATCTTGTATGCAAAAATAAGTTCTTAGGCATATAGAGTGCAAACACGATAGAATCGAATGATACAAATAATTAAAAACTACTAACAAATTAAAAAAAAATATAAAAAAATAATCAAAAAATAATGTACAAATCTTACAAAATTGAAATACACGTTTGAATGAATCTTGATTTCAACACTTTGTAGAAAAGAAATCAAACTAATTGGCCTTATTATTGATAAAGTACGATATTATTTTTTTTCTAATTTAATAAAACTTTTTTGAGTGAGTATCTCTACTCATTTGCCATATATTATAAACGACAACTAAAACTACTTGGATACCGATGACAAACAAAAAGGTTGTCGTGCTCAAGCAATTGAAACAATTAGGTTGAACTTGAGCTGCTGGTTGTTGGTATGACATGATTTTTGTTCCTGTACAGAAAGAAATTCATTATTTTTTTTTTTTTTATTGATAAATCTAAAACATTACCTAAATTAGCCAGTTCTTTTCTCAATATATTTACATTTTCTCTTGTTTCTGTTAATATTTGTTGATTGAACTGTGATGCTTGTTGTACGGAAGCTGGTTGGTGTTGTGGTGCGTTAGCGATTGTTAAGATACTGGCTTTCACTTGCCTTGAATTTGTTAATAATTCATTTTGTTGGGCTAATAATGATTCAAATTCATGTCTTAGCATAGGTAGTTGACCAGGTTGATTAACTTGTGGCTGATATTGTGGTTGATTTGAATGAGTTGGTTGTAACTGACCCGTTTGTAATGCAGAAATCATAGATAGACTGCGTTCCTGTTTTCCTAGCATCTCATCTAATTTATGATTAAAATTTCTCAATAAATCATGAATTTCACCTTGTGCTGATAGAATTTGTTGGAATTCTCTTTCGCCAAGAGTTTCATATTCGTCCTCTGGATCGTTTTCTTTCAATCTCTTGGCTTCATCTGGATGAGTTTTCAAATACTCTTGATGTTGTTGATCCATTTTCAATTTATGAGCTTCATATTCTTTATTATATTTTTCGCGGTCTGCTATGGCTTCAGGCGCATGATATTGACTCGGCTCCAAAAGACTGTATGTTAATACTTTTAGTACATCATGATCATCACTCAAACTGCCAGTCGCAGCTGATAAACCGAAATAACCGTATTCAGGCAAAAAAACGTTATGTGCCTCAAAACAGAGCTCATAATCTTCATCATTATTTGTATTACCATTGTGAAAAAGTAGACTCAATTTATGATTGAAGTACTCGATTTTAGCCCTTACAGGGTAGGGTTTGTTTCTAAAATCACGTAAACAACCAGCCAATTGTTGGTCAGAGCCATCGACTTCATGATGATACTCTTTTGATCCATCATTTACCATTGCCATTATATATGGATTGTTACTTTTTTGATCATTATCAAAACTATCAAACATAATAGCCAAACCATTCCAACGATCTTGAGAACCGTATACCGGACCTTTCAATTTACATTAATGTAAGTATTATTGAAAAAATTGGGAAATTGAAAATAAAAATTATTTGAAATTACCTTCTTGTAGTGGATTGGTCGTGTAGAAGAATGACAAACCGTCAGCACCTATTCTTCCTCTGCCTGTAATACGGAACCATAATTCGACTTCCCAATTTTTGAAGTTAGTAGGTTGTTTCGTCCAAATTGATCCTTTCTTTGATTTGAGTGATGGGGTTAATTTAACCTAAAAGATAAAAAAAAAAAATTGATTTTAAAACGAATCAAAAAAAGTTTAAAATCAATGTTATTCTATTACCATTTCTTCACTAGCGATTGTGATTCCATAATATTTCCAAAAAGGCACGCTACCATCTTTTTGAGCTAATTAGAAAAAAAGTCATATAATAAATGTTGAAGAACAAATATTGGCCTTTATTTAATAATTGTAATTATTCATAAACAATATTCATTGTAAAATAACTCACCAAGATAAGGAGGTTTAAACGAATATTTATATTCAAATCTAAATATTTAAATGAAAAAAAATATTAAAATCTTATTCATTTATGAACTTTTATTTACCTTTCATATCTGGTGAGCTGCTGATTGAATACACCACATGTTATTGAGATAATGAAAAATGTGGTAAAGAGAATTGTGACTCGCATGATAGAAGCGATGAGCAATTTTAAATCTAGACCGATTAATTGACAATTGTTTATTAACGATTTTTAAAATAAAAATAGCTTATTACCATTTGAAAACGAAATTATCAAATAAAGATGAAATTGGATAAAATGAAAAAGCGAAAGGTTAATTCCAAGCAAAACAAGAGATTCTTTTCCGATCAAAATAATTCTCGAGAGAAAGATTTAAATGGTAAAATTATTAATTTTTCTTTGAGATTAATGTTGTAATAAACAAAAAGGAATAAACATAAATAAATAAAAAATCCCTTATTTAAGCAGCAACGTGATTTTTAATTGATTAAACAAGGAGAATAAGAAAAAATGATTATTAACAAATGACATAAATTTGTGGATCTAGATGATTGAATAGATTTGACCATTCAAATGATCACATTCAATTAATTTCAAGAATTCATGTAGTACACGTTGACAGTATTATTTCCATGAAAAAAAAAAGTAAGCATAGCTTATAAACATTAAAGGTTACTCAGAAACATTCTCTACTTAACATAAGAAACAAAACAAAAAGCCCGATTTCATATCAACCGTTATATAGTCAAAAATGAAAACTAATAATTATATTTAAATTTCCAATAATAGATAATAATTCACTTTGAAAAATATCTCTGAAAAATGAATACAAATCAAATCTACTATTTTCCTATTCATCTTATTTATCATTACCATCAAAGAAAAAAAAATTTATTTTATTTTGAGCCGTTTTTATAATTTTGAACATGAGTTTAAGCCTATTTTTTTTTATTGTGCCTCCTAAAAATTACGTAAAATAGTTTGAATCTTAAAATTTATCATGATTCCATATTGAATCACATTTATTTCCATGAATCATTTTTTCAAATTTTGACTTTTCATTCGAAAATACTAAGTTGTTTTATAATAATCAATTGATATTTTAAGTGTGATAATGACATATTCTTAATTTATCAATATTTTAGAGTTTATCGAATGATGAATAAGCCTCTGATTAGTGAGAAACCTAATATTAAACCTAAACCACCAACGAAATTATCGAAAATTGGTTTTAAAGAAGATGTTGAATTTAAAAATATAAAAAAATTAGTATCGAATGAATCAAAGAATAAATTTCTTCGAGAAGAAAATGATTCAAAATCACATTCGCAAAATTTAGAAGTTGAAAATTCGGTTAATTCGAGTTTCGATTCCGAAAAAATTGACAATTCTTCTTCTTGTCAAAAAGTTATTGAAAAGGATGAATTGGACAAGGCATTTCAATTATTAAATCTGCATAAAATATACGGGTTAGACAAAAATAATTATGACATTCGCGTTGATGAGAATCAAATTGAGACTTGTAATGAGATTATAAAATCGTTAATTGAATCCGGCTACTTGAGGGCAAATATTATTGATCTTTGCGAATTTGATAAAGTAAAAAATTTTTTAAAATAATTATATCAATAATTTTGCGGAAACATATTGATGAATTTTAATTTTGATAGATTATTGGTGGAATATGTTGGTGTATTCAATTATGCAATATAAATATCGATATTGATTTATTCTATCAAGATTCATTGACTATCGGCCAAAAGATGTAAGATCGATGTATTGCAACCTTTATTTTTTTTTTCGATTGAAAAATTTTTTCAATTTTAACATCAATCAATGAATTTTTAAATCTTTTACATGTATTTTTGTAGCGCTTTAACAGAAAAAATTGTCAAAGTTTTAAATATAATGAAATGTCCACATCAAATTGAGGCTCATCAAATTTTAGGTTTGGATTGTATCAATATTCTACCTGTAGTGCGATGGCTTATTAAAGAATCACATGAATTTGGAATACAAATCAAAGACTATATTGATATGTTTGCAATCTACAAATATGATCATGATCATGGATTTCCTAAGGTATAAAAAGATGATTACGAAAACTTAAATGTTTATTATAAATATTTTAAATTTAATTAGGATAAAGAAAACTCACTAGTGATCAGCAGATCAAAAAAAGTAAAGAAAATAATTGACAATTATTTGAATAAGAACGAGATTAAGATTAATCTGGAGTTAAAGATTGAAAAATTTGAAAAGGATTTGGAACAATTAGACGAATTTGATAAATTTTTGAATAAAAATAACGAAGAACTAGATGATAAAATCAGATCGATAGAGCAAGAAATTGTGCATATAGATGAAGAGTGTTCAAAATTTGCTAAACAATTAATTGATCATCAAAGCGATGAGAAGGAAAAATTAGTCTCGGAGTATTTTAAATTAATAACTCAATTAAAAGAATTAAAATTCGTGAATAAATCGAAAAAGAACAAAATGAAAAAAGATTATGAAGTTTTTCTTAATTCAATAGATATTGAGATGAATAGTGGCTTGTTGCGTCAACTAGATTTCGAAAAGGATAAATTATTAAAAATCAATGCAAAACTGGCGGAGAAAAGTAAAAATTATCTTTTCCTCAGAAGAAAATACGACAATATACCTAGTAAAGAAGAGATTAATCAGTATCAAAAAAGGTTTATTGAATTATCTACGCAAGGTAAGTACTATTTGATTTTAGTTGCATATCATTTCAACTAATGGTTCCAATTTCATTTAGTTTCTAATAAACACAACGAAACAAAAAAATTTTATATACTTTATAATCAACTCGACGGCACAAAAAAACAATTAGAAAATAAATTTCTATTCTTTGAATCGTTACTTAAATGTTATGACCAGTAAGTTTCAATTTAATAGATCAAATATAAATCAACTCAATTTTAAAAATTAATTTGAAAATATTTTCTTGGTTTTCAGACTGAATGTGTCTATTAATAGTAGTACGAATCAACAATTTATTATTCAATTAGAACAAAAAATCAAATCATTAAATTCAACCTTGATTTCTTTACAATCCAAAAATCAAAATGATTTACGACAGAAAAAAGTATTAGAAAAACAAAATTTAGAACTTATTGAAATGAAAAAATTGTATCATAAATTAATTCGAGAATTTAATGAAGAAATGGTAAAAAAAATGGATGAAATTTATTTTATTATTAAAGATCAAACGAATTCAAATAGAGATTTGTAGGTATATAATGTATTAAAGAGAAAATATTATTTTATTTTTGGTAATATTATAGTTACAATTTTCATTAATGTACAGAATTTAAACATTTTTTTGTTTTAATTATCGATTCACCTGTTTAGATAATTTTCTTAAAAAATAAATATTCTCTTGTTAATTTTTTTTTATTTTTCGATAAATATTTTTTTTTTTGACAAACTTAGAACTGATTTCCAACCTTTCTGTTAGAAATTAATCATAAGAAATAAAAATTTTAATATCAAAATGACTGCTATATAAAAATCAAAAGATTTTTTTTGCTTTAAATTTTTTTAATAATAGTTATTTCAATATTTTTTATTTTAAAAATTTTTCGGATTCAATCATACTAAAAGAATATTTTTTTAATAAAATTTGCGATCTAAATAAATTCATTTTATTAGTCAAGATACCTAAATGTATAATTAATTTATAAGTGAATTTTTTAGCCTTCATCAAACTTATCATTTTGTGCGTTTATGTCAGTTAAATGAAGATTTGAATTTAATTCTTTTTTGTAGTGTTCGCTAAGTCGATTTGAGCATTTCAATTTGAATGTGAGTGTTGATTTTTTATAATAATTTGAATCGATTTCAATGTTCGAAATAACAGTGTCAAGAAGATGTGAACTTCCCACAAATAACCGAGGATGCTCGTAGTAAACGGTGTTAAAGTGCACGTGCAAATGATAATAAGATGGCTGATAATGAAAGTATACTTGTAATTTATCAGAATCAATATTATATTTTTCTTTGATTGCTTGGCAGCCATCTTTTTTAATTTTTTTGAGCAATGGTATATGTTCACCTCTCAAATCCCTAATTGATTTTATTCCCCTTTTTCTAATTATGGCGACAAAATATAATCTCTTTACATTTTTTCCATCCCATTTAAGGTCAGGTAACATAACAAATCCATTATCTTCATCTTCATCTTCATATAATATTCTTTCAGATTCCTGTTTATGTTCTAAAATATTGTATACCCAATCAATCGAAATTTGGTTCTCTTTCAAGAAAGGCAAAGTTATCGTCTCGTATCGTTCTGCTGTTTCTTCAATCATGATATATTGACTTCTTAGATATCTATTCAAAAAAGTAAATTATCGAATGACATCATCAATAAATATTAAAACTTCTTACTTTTCAAAATGGAGATCTGTAGCTGGACAAATGATTGTGGTTTTAATGTGATTTTCAATTCTTGGATTCAATAAATAACTTCTGTAAATATCATTCTTGATTATTTTTTTCGATTCA
>BLXL01010545.1:0-15504 GCA_023170135.1 Acarapis woodi
TGGAATTATTTCAAATTTAATTTGGCTTTTTTTTTTATTTTTTTTTATTTAGAGTTTCATTAAGATAAAAGATTGTTATTCAAAAAAAAAAATCAATTATCTCTTGTTCTTATAAAAATTAATGTTTTAAATATTTTTACAAAAATAAGAAAATTCAATAGAATTTATATCGAAATGTAATCTTAATTTTACTGTTGTATCAAAAAAGTAAATTTTTGAAACCCGAGAATTCGCTTTTTTATAAATATGAATAATTTTATTCGTTCCATAAATAAAATTTATAAATTGAATTAATGAAAAATCATGACAACATCTTCATTAATGATACAATTTATTTTCATTTGTAATCTTTAAATATCAAGATTGTATTCGTTAATTACTTAAATGACTCTAAATTTTTAATTATCATTATAATTGTTTTTGTTCAAATAAATTGTGATGAAAATTGTTTATATTATTATTTCATATTATTATAACATTTTATTAAATGATACAATAAATACAATTTAATATGTAATGTTCAAAATTGCGAATTTTACCGGAAATTCGACTGATTTGAAGCCGATTTTTAAATAATTATTCTAATGATGTTGTAGATTTCGTTTATTTTTTAAAAGATTTGATTTTGTAATTGTTAGGACGTACACAAAAACAATCATTTCGATTTTTTCTAAAATCTATAAAATTTGATTCGACTACAATTTTGATTTAAACAATAATTCTTCAAAAAATTTGACAATTTAGAATATCATTACATTAATATCATTAAATCCTTTGAATTTGCATATATTTTATTTATAATAAAAATAAAATTTTGTGGAAAAGGCTATCTTAGTTACATTTCCTATTTCAAAATAGATCTAATTCATATTAAATAGCATCTTTTTTTGAACATTTTTAATCTTTCCCTTGCTTAGAATGTTTTTTTTTTCAAAAATTTTATTAAATATCTCTTTTTAGAAATTTTCGTATTTTAATATTTGTTTCTTTTAAGCTCATATTATCTTGAATTCTCATCTATTTTATCAAAATTTTATTAAAAACTCAGTCATATATTTTTTCAACAATTATTCTTATTGAATTGTCTTCATTACCTATTTTTATTTTTCAAAATATTAAGACTAGTTTTTGTCATTCATTTTATTCTCTCTTTTTGTTTATATAAGAGGTTACACTAAATTATATGTGCGTAAATGTTCTAAACATCATAAAGCTACGAGAACATTAATATAATTGAAATTCATTTATAATAAATTTAATAAGAAAGTATGTTTGCAACTTTTTTTGTTCGAAAGCAGATTTTTATCGCTTTCAAAAAAACATGTTTGAAACTAATTCGTATTTTCTAATTATAATGCAGTTTTAATGATGTTGACGTTTCATTAAGACTAAAAATGATATTATGAAAAGCAGAATAAATTATGCATAATATTGTAAAGGTTTTTTTCAGAAATTATCATATTAATTAAACATAATCTACTATTTATCCGAAAATGTTAATCCAGTATATAAAATAGGTGCAAATAAATATTAAATCTTTTTCTCAATCGGAAACTTAAGATGAAAATTTCAGTTTGATTCTAACAAAGTTACAAAACTTTTTATGAAATATTTGAGAAACATCTTGAAATTTTTGAAATAAGAGTCTCCATCTGAGGACAGAACACAATAATAAATATTTTTTGTCGAAGGCAAAGATAAAAACTGATTTTTTAACAGATTTAGCAAATTGCATGACAAATTACAATGTTATTTAATGTATTAAATTTTAAATTTAAATTAATTTTAAAAATTTTAAATTGATTCAAAATAAATGAAAAAAAAAAAAATAGATTTACTGTTCCAAGATAGACAAGTTAAATATTCCACTGTTTGTCATAAATTACAAGAACATAATTAAGGTTCAAATTATTTATTAGTAACGAATTTTCTTAATATAAAAAACTCTCGATTTGAAGAAAAAAAATAATTGATTGATTATTTTATAATCGAAATTATTAGAAAAAAAATTGTATAAAATTTTCTGTAAATAAATTCGTAGCTTTTTGTATTTGTTCAAAATTAATTTAAAAGAGTTAGTATGTCACCGGACGTATAACTATTAATCAGAAGTGCATATTATATTTAAATTATATGATAATTAATTTTACCATGTTATCTTAAAATTTATTTTTGTGAACAAAATTTTTTGCATTTTTTTTCTGTGTTAGATTTTGTGAAAAATGATTCAAATGTATCTTTTTCTGAAAAGAGAGGGAGTTAAATGTCATAAATTTTCAGCAAAAATTTTCGTAAACTTGTTCATAGTTATAAAAGATTAAATAACGAAACAGTAAAAAAATTTTAAGAACAGATTCAGTTTTCATAACGTTAGTCACAGAATACTATCAAAAATAATTTTTTATAATTTTGTTTTCAATTTTTTTTGGCATATCCAGCAAGTGGAAAATTTTTTTCAAATTAACATGTTTATCGCCTGATTCTTTTTTTTAACTTCATTACAAAATTTTTCTTTTTATTTGTGTCCGAACTAATGCTCAACTCGGAATTATTTCCGAAATAGCTAAATATATTTCATTTTTTCAACTGAATTGATAATTTTATGATAAACTTCAAAATTCGAACAAACATTAATTTTTTCCTCAAATTAGAATATATGAAAAAAAAAACGATTTGATCGCAAAATTTTATATTGAATTAGAAAAATTGTCGATTGATTCAAAAGTTTGTCATTAATTATTTTCGTTTAATATTTATATTAAAGATTCAACTTGGAAAAAGTAAATGTAAATTTTCGAATAAAGTCTTTTTCCACCTGTTGATAATATAATTTTCTTATTTTCTTGATCTGACTTAATGAAAAGGTTGAGTACTTTTTTACTCATATCTTTTTATTTTTAAAAATGTAAAAAAAATTTGTCTACTTTATGACTTTCGAAATTGTCATTAAACAAAATCGATTTATCTATAAAAATATCAAATCACCATTTTAATCACAAAAAATTGTACATTTTCAACTTGTTTATTATCAGCTTTAAAATAATTTCAAGCATAATGATTTTAATCTTCATGGTTTTGTTACATAATTGTCTTAAAAGTCGTAAATTGCATTTGCATTAAAATTTTTAAATTCTAATTTAAGGAATTTTTTTTTCGCTTAAATTTTGAATTCTAGATTCAAACGGGTAAGTTTCAAGTAGTGTTTTGATTTTCAATTTAAGAAAGTGCTTATTTTTTATCATTTATTTTTTTCTGAAAATTTGGTGATTCTTTTGAAATATTACTTTTTCATATTAATCAGTTTATATTATTAGAAGTTTATGAATTCTTTATTATTTTTTTCTTTTAATTTAGTTTTTTACTTTCACTTTTTTTTAAACGCGAACAAATGTTTGAATAATTCTCTCAAAATTTCAGCTTTATCATTTTTATTTTTTAAAAAATATTCAAGGTCATTTTATCGATTTTTCAATTTCAGGTCAGAGTGAAAAATTTATATTTTTATTCGATTTTTTTCAAATGAATACTCGCTTTTAGATTGATGTTTTAAAATTAATTTTTTTATATCTTAATTAGGTCAATTTGTCAGATAAAATTATTTTAATTCTAAAACAATTGAAATAATTATTTTCTGAAAATCGGACATTTACACAAATTTTAATTTGAGTTTACTTGTGGCTATTTATGTTAAATTATATAATTTAAATAATTAAATTATATAAAAATTTAAATATTATTCAAATTAATAATTTGATTCATCAATAAGGGATGACAAAAATAATTATTATCATAATTATCAAATCATCAGATTCATCACATTTCAAATAATTTCGAATTTAATTTAATAAATGAACAATAAATTTTTGAAATGTTCAAAAAAAAATTTTACGGAAATAATAGAATTTTAATACAAATTTGAAATAAAAATTTCTGAAAAATTAATTAATTGAGTCGTTAGAATTTTAAAAAAGTAGGTTAATATTTGAATACTTACATTTTTTTTTAAATAAATAAGAATTGAAAAACTATTTTTGCGTAAAATTAATTAAACTAAATTTATTAGCTTTAATTGTTTTTATTTAAATTAAAAAAATGTTCATTGATGAAATTTGAAATGATTATCTTTTATGATCGTAAGATTTGTTTTATGAATATCGACCAATTGCATAAAGCGTCTCTTTTATGTCCTTATTTTTTGTTTTTTTTTTTTTTTTTTACGCTGCCTTATCCGCTATTCAATTAGTATTTTCGAACAATTATTATAAAAAAAATTATGTTTTTTTCAAAAGATAAAATTATGCTGCCTTGCAAAGTTTTTATAGACAATTATTTCAAATAATGAAAACAAAAAAAAAAGGGTAAAGTCTTATAAATTAAAAAATTTTTATTTAAATGATTTGTTATTAAAATATTGTCTCTTAATTTTAACGCCATATGTATTATGCTTTACGTTGAATTAATAAAAATTTGAATATTAATTTTTATCTCATGCTCAATAAAAAAAAATCATAATATATAATTGAACTGATATCAGAATTGAGGAAAATGCAATTGAAAGTGTAATATTCATGTTTTATATTGAATATTTTGCTTAGAATCAATTCAGTCAATCAAAAAGATAAAAACAAAAAATTACTTAGAAATTTTAGAATTTCAAAATTTCGACTCAAAAATTAATGAATAATCAAAGATTTTTTTCTTTATTCAAGATATCTCATACTTCATAATGCTAAAAATTTTTCATAAAAAATGACTCATTTATAAAAATATAAAATGAAAATTTAAAAGCAAAAATTCAAATTGTTAAATATTTTACACCATCATGATTAGGATGGATTTGATAAGCCTTTTTAGGAATTTGTTGGTTTCAAAAGGTTAATATTTTCAAAAAAATCTAATTAATTAGAAAATAATTTTAATAATCTCAAATTTTCTAATCAAATTTTTTTGAAAAATTTTGCCTTCAGAAAAATTTAATTACAAAAGTAATCAAATACTTCGTAATACAAAATCTTAAATTTCCAATTTAGCATAGTAATTGCTTTTTAAAAAAATCTTTTTATTGATACAGTTATTTTAGAATTTATTTGATTTTACTATTTTTCAATATCTAAATTTTTTTGGATACTTTTTTTTATATATTGCCTAAGAAAATTTGAGTTTTGAATTCGGCAAAACGAAGATTTATCAATTGTTTTAATTATATTTATAATCAAAAGTATTTATCTAATCAATCATGATTATTAAAATTTAAATTTAATAATGTAAAAACGATAAAACTGTTATCGTGTAATCATTTTCATTAGATCACAATTAACCTTTGAAATATGATTAGTATCTTTTATAAAGATTTTTAATAAATAAGCTTTAAAAATAAAAATATGCCAGATCTAAATCTCTAAATTTTATAATTAAAAATTTGTTCAAGAATATTTTAGCTATAAAAGAAATAATATTTAGAAAAATTTATTACATGTTGATCGTTCACAGAACATGTTTTCTTTATTCTTTAGTGATATTCGATAGATAATAATTAATTGTCTGAATTCCTTTAAATAATTAATAGTAATGACTGTAGAATTTAATTAAAATGTAGAAAAAAATAAAGAAATTAAAAACTAGAATAAAATTAATACCATACTTATACTTGAAATCAATCTTGAAAAAATTTGATGCAAATAAAAATTATAATGATTTGAAGTAGAAAGCGCAAAATTTAAATAAGAGAATTCTAAATTCCTAATCGGTAAGGCCATATCTTTAATTAATCAATCATGTTCATTCATTTTTGTAGTACAACAATGAGCAAAATCAGAAATTCATATTTTCTTTATAAAGAGGATGTTTTAATTTTGTAATGTTTATCAAAAAATTTGAATTAGATTAAAATGAATCTCGAATTTTTAGCATTTAGCAAAAAAATTTTCAAGACAAAATTCTAATTCGATTCATGATTAAAACTTTTTTTCTTAATAAATATTTTCAAACAAATTTTTTTTTCAGGTTTTTAAAGTCAAAAATTATGAGAAATCTTAAAGAGTAAGTCGAACATTTGTCTGGTTTGATGATAATTTCTATTAATTTTCGGAAAAACATCTGAATAATTAAATTATACTAATTTGTTTAATAAAAATGAGTTCAGCTGTTGCATTTTGAAATTTATTTGATTAAACTAAGACAATAAATTGAAATGAAAAAAACAGAAAATTTAGCAAGACAAAATTATAGCGATTGTTCAATTTTTTAGGTTCTTATTATTCGATTATTCTTAAAGAGTGTTAGAAAAAAAAAAATTTCAACAAAAATATATCGAATCAAATAATTTACTAAAATTATTTATTTCTATTTTTAATCATTTAAAATTTGTAAAACACCAAATTGATTTGATGTGAATAAGAGAAAAATTTTATTGCTAAAACAATTTCTTGATTACTAGATAATTTCAAAAAGATAAGAAAAAAACAAAAATAGTCATTATCTGGGAGCCAACTAAAAATTTTTTAAATACGTCTAAAAAGTAATCATTCATCTTTATCGAGGTCTTGTGGCATTAATCTTTGGGGATTTTTGGCTAAAAAGAGTTGTTATTTAACACAACAATTTTAATCTAAGATATTAGCTATCAATAATTCAAAGAAAAAAAAAATTTAATTGTTATTATATTGATTGGTAGTCGTAAGTTTTAATATTACAAGATCATTTAATATCTTTTTCGCTCTTTTACGAGTCAATTGAACATAAGATTTGAGTGAATAGTCTTTACAACATTGTTATTATTTTGAAACAATGTTTTTGATTTATTTCGAACAATAGTCAGAAATAATTAAATGAATTTAATGTTAATTGTTGAAACTATTGTTTAAATCTAAACATCTGGTTCGGTTTGATATTCGATTCATTCTCTTAACGATGCTTTGCTAAAAGGTATTTCCAATAATGAGTTTCTAAATTGAAAATCTTAATTTAAAAAAGAAATTTAGAAATCTCAATTCTTCTCATTTCTCACATTTTTGCTTTGTGAACAAAAATATGTTTTAAAGATTATTTTTGTAGTTGATAAATTTAAAGAATTGAATTAACCTTATAAATCATCAATTTAAAAATGATTTTAGGCATTAGTTAATTTATATCAACAGATAAAATTGTTAGACAACAAATTTTTTTTATTGTTCTTTTAAATGATTTAAATTTCAATACGTTATTAATCGAGTAATCTTTAAATTTCGAAATTGAAAATTCGATTCGGATGACACATAATCATTAGTTTCTTGAATTAACTTGCAGATTGAAAAGCTTATTATTCAAAATAATAATGATTAATCAGTAAATATTTGCGAATCAAAAAATAAATTTTGATTTCATAGGCCAATTTAATAATAATAATTTGGTAATAATTATTAAGCTAAAATATTTGAATAATTGTTTGATTCTTTATTTAGCTATGAAAAATAAGTTACTTCGATGATTTTTGAATGTATTTTTTCTCAATAAAATTTACTCAACTTAAATTCGATGATCGTAATTGAGAATGATTTTCACATTAAAAGATGATTTAATGAATTTTGTTCGCGAAGTAAGAAAATTTTTAAAAATTTTTTCTGTTTGTGTCCATAAGTCATATTTAAATACGAATTTTTAAAAGCATTTAAAATATTTCAAATTCAACAGTATTTTGCAAGTTTTAAATTTTGAATGAATCAATTTGAATTTACTATAAAAAATTTTCTATTGTAAGCTTTACTCGGCTAAATAAATATTTAATAAATACTGTTTATTGAACAAAGGCAGTTTAAAAAATACATTTTTAATTCGTGTATTAAGATATTGAAGGAGAAATAAATTGCAAATTTATAAATAAATCGAATGTAAAAATATAAAATTTAATAAAATTTATTTAATTTAAAGAATTAGAATTTTTCAAACTTTCTGATTTAGTTAAATTTGAGTGTAAAAGGATAATTTTTGTTATTCAATTGATTGACCATTGAAGTTGATATAATGAAACTTTTTCATTATAATGATGGTGAAGATAAATTTAGATGAAGGGTGTTTCAACTAAGAATCATAATATTTGTTTGAAATTTTAAATACTCTTATAAAAATTAAATAATACTCGATTAACTTGAATAGATAAGATGACTTGTGGTCATTGACTAAATGATCAACTACAAGGTCAGTTAAAGAAAACGCATTTTATGTGTATTTGTAACTTTTTGTTCGAAGTAGTCGCTTATAAAATGCTAAATATCAATTTCTTTATTTGATTCGAATTTTTATTTATAGGAAACATCTTATTAAAATAACTATGATCACAGTATAACTATTAACGAACTAATAAATCTAATATAATATAGCTATATCATTCCAAACAGTAGTCGAAAAATTCATATTTTGATTTTTTTTTTTCAAATTTCTATCACGAAATAATCAAAAATTTAAGGTCAATGAAAAAATCTGTAAATATATATTCAAACAATATTTTTTGAGTTGATTTTATAAGATTTATTTATTGTAAAAATTATTTTGATATAAATCTTTTTATAATCTTTTCAGATAATCTTGAAAGTAAGGAAAAATTTTATCTGGTTTTTGATTATCGTGAAATAAA
Source organism: Acarapis woodi (assembly GCA_023170135.1). NCBI lineage: Eukaryota > Metazoa > Arthropoda > Arachnida > Trombidiformes > Tarsonemidae > Acarapis > Acarapis woodi. The sequence goes on from BLXL01010545.1 coordinate 8,609, forward strand.
TTCACGACCTTCTGAACTTTTTTATAATGTTACTTATAATTTTTTTTCGAAACGAGAAATTGATCCGTAAAAATTGAATTTTGCTTTATTAGTTATCATAATTACCTTAAAAAATATGATAAAATAGATTCATCATTGAATTAGGTATTGCATTCTCTCATTTTATTCTGATCTGAATATAAAATTATTCAGAACAAAACAAATACGTAGCTAAAAAAATTGAAATGTTCAATTTAATCAGGCACATCCAAAAATTTTTTATCAACTGCTAAATAAACGGGTTCGAATTTATGGTTCAAAAAAACAAAATAAACTTTCTCGATAGTATTCAGTTATTAAATCCACTTCTATCTTTGAATTTTTTGTGTTATCGGCATTTCTCAATTGAAATTTTATCCTATTTGTCTGATTTATTGGTTTATTTTTTTTAACTGAATCTTGATAAGTTATTTCAATTTTAAAAAATTTTACTAACCTGCATGTAATATATTTCTCAACTCAAATAATTTGACAAAATCATATTCGTTTTATAATAAATCCTTTTGACTGGATAAATATATCAATAAAAGTAAAACATTGATATGAAAAAAATTTCGTAAAATCATATATATTATAAACCTTCTAAGAGTTACATTTTTCAAATAGTGTTTTGACATCGTCATTTGATAACCTGCAAATTTTTGTTTTTTTTTCAATATTTTTACAATATCCATAAAAATAAGTAGTTGTTTTATTTTGTTTTTTTTTTAAATACGTATCAGGTTCCATCTTTAGTATTGAATGAGTTAATTGTGTGCACCCTTAAAATTATCAATTAATTTTTTTATATTTAATACGAAAACCTTAAAATATCTGAATTCTCCCCTCACTTATTATTTTTTAAAATGCCAGATTTTCATTTTTTTTTTTCTAGTTGTTCAATTTTCAATTTATTGAAAAAATAAAATTCATTAATAAAATATAATTAATTAGATATATAAAATAAATTTTTTGAATTATAATTTGTTGACAGATTTCAAGTATTTTACAATGAATTAAATTAAATATTAAGATGTTTAATGAAAATTCAACTGTTTTTATTTTTTTTTTTATGACTTTTACTATATTATAAATCAACTATGTTGCAACTGAAAAATTAAGATTTTTTACGAGTGTCTTATCTTATTTCAAAAAATTATCTAACCAGAATCTTTACAAGTTGACATTTTGTTTTCAAATTTAGAAGTTTACGAAAAAAAAATTATTTTTTTAACCGCAGTGTGATTGAAGCTCAAAAGTTGAATACAATATTTTATTATACATCGTGTAAATGATTTAATAAAATCACACTATGATGGCTTGATTTCTGTGACACGAATATATTTTATATTTTATATTTTGAAATATTCCAAACTTGATTTATCTCCATTTGTGTTAACTTAAACACATATCAGATAGCATCAAAAATTACAAGGATTAAAATTATTTGTGTCTTTTATGCAATCGTAAAAATTATCATTAAATTCATTTTTCCATTTGCTAAATATATAAGAACTTTTAGGATTCCGAATCTTAATATGTTTATATTTAATTTGACATTTTTGCGTATCAAAGTGAGTTAATTTACTTGAAATGAATTAGCAAACAGAATTGAGGTCATCTCAGAACGAAAAAAATTAAACGAAATTTTTTTTTTAAAACAAAAAAAAAAACAATATCCGCATGTGATTATCTCTCGTTGGCAAGTGTTAGTTGTCAAAAGCTACAAGCGTAAAATCTGGTCAACTCTTAAACACAACAATTATCTTAGAGTAGTCAGCAAACAGTTATTCTTAAAGTTATCGCAAGCCAATAATTAAGTTTTTTTGCAATCTAATTTTCTGAATTACAAATTAATTTTCCTTTAAGTCAATTTTTGTATTCAAATAATAAGATAAGGATGATTAAAGATAATCTGATGGTTCAAATAATCTTTTACTTAATTCAGCTTTAAGAAAAAAAAATTTGCTAACATACTTGAATTATTAAATTCTAAAATTGATTGATATAATTATAAAAATTTCTTAGTAATTATATTAAAAAAAGATTAAGAATAAAGAAAGAAAAATTTTATTCGTATAAATTATATTGACATATACTATTTTTTTTATATTAAATTGATATATATCATTTGTTAATTAGTTTTCATAAATTGAAATTCGAATATTGAAATCACTTTAAATTAAATGGCGTTTGACTTTGGCATAATTAATTTCCTGTTACAAAATGTTATAAAATTATTTTGCAAGATCTTCACCAACAAACATGACAAAAGTAAATTTTTTTTTTCGTTTTTTTTATTGAACAGGTACTTAAAAAGGAACGTTCGATCAAAAGGAATAAAGCTTAATTTGAAAAACAGTAAATCCATTCAAATAATTTTCAAATTCAACTTCTAATAAATTATTTATTGTGAAGTGATGATCGATTCAACTCTAACAAGTTACTTTCAATGAATGAACATCTTCACTATTATATCTAGATACGTGTTTTTTCTGATTCTTAAATATTAAGAATAATATTTTAAATGTAAATATTAAATTCCGGATTAAAATAAAGTAGATCGAGTCTGTTTTTACAAATAATTGTCAAAATATTATTACTAAATATGTGTTGAAATTAAATTATAGTTGAAAATACACAATTATGAATTGATAATCATCGATTTTTATTATTTAATTTATTTGAATTAAAATATTATCAAATCATCTATACAAATTTTTCACTGATTGAAAAAAAACAGGAAATAATTCTTCAAATTTTTTCCTGAATTTTTTTTCATATCTGCTCAAATTTTCACTAAAGGTTGAAAAATTAAGAAAAATAATTTTCAAGATTATTAAGTTCATAAAAGTCAATTGATGCTGAACAAACAAATTAATACGGCTGATTCTTATCATGGCAGAGTTTAATACATCAAATTTCTTTAATGTGACTATAACTACTTATGTGTTCCTAAAAATGCTATTTGTAATAATTTAGTGAATATTTTTATTTGATGGTTAATATTGAATATAAAAAATTTAGCAATAAAATATATACGCATGTTTACATTTTTTTAAACTTGTTTCCTGTAATTATATTTTTTTGAATCAAGTTCATTAATTTTTGAAATAAGTGGGATGAAAATTTTCTTTACTTCATTTTATAAAGCTTCGAAAACTTTAAATTTTTCACTCAGTAAGTGTTACAAACGTGAAATTATAGATTCAGGTCGACTGTTACACTGAATTTATTGTTTAGATTCAGCAAGTTAAAGAAAAACATTGAATATAACTAACAAAATATTTATCTTGAAAAAATTATCGAACTCATCAGTACTTTTTGATTGTCCTCATCAAGCATCCTATTCAACTTCATTGTGTTCATCTTATTTGAAATTTTCTAATAGAAACTCAAAATTTTTAAGGGCCGAGACTAAAAGATTATATTCAACATCATTTTCAGTCATTTTTTGAGGGCTATTTTTCAAGCAATTATTTAAGTAAGTTTTCAAAATATAAGAACATAGATATTTGAAATTTATAAAAAAAAATATTATTTCATTATAATGACGAGACAACGTAGTTCGGATTCTAGCAACAGTAATAGTACAGTAACAACTACACCGGGTAATAGTCAAATTGATTATAAGCAACCAATACTTACTCTAACGAATCCTCAAATGATGAGAACACCATTAGCCTGGCAGAACAGAGATCGAGCTCTTGATATATCACGACCTCAATCGAGCGTGAATCGACGTTCTTTGAGTTCGCATCGAAATCAGCTTATACAAGCCCAAAAACTAAGTGCTGCAGTGATTGCTCAATTAAATTCAAAAACAAATAATAAGAATTATAATCAAAACTCATCAGCTTCTTCTTTAATAAAACAATTTCATCAACACAATTCTTGTTCATCATCCACCTCTAAATCATTGATGAGTAGGCAACAACAATTGAACAAACAGCTCCAACAACAGCAACAATTTTTGAGACAGCAAATGTTGCATCGTAATAAAAATTTATTAGCAAACTCTTCTTCACCATCAATAACTGATACATCAGATGATCGGGAAGAAATTCCCATTGTGAAACATTGTAGACGTGCCCCTGTTAGGTAAAATTTTTTTATTTTAAACCCTTTTATTTTTGATTACTCTAAGAATATACATATCGGTGAATTTATCTATTTTTGCAGGCAAGAATACTTTTTTAACAGTAAATTCTGAAAAAAAGATTTTTTCACTTTAAAATTTTAAACATTTTTATCAACTATTTTCAATTATTGAAAAATATTCTTTAACCTAGGTATGATTGGAAAATTCTTCTCGCGATTTAAAATTAAAAAAAAAAAACAATAACTAAAAATTTATAATGTCCGAAATTATAGTTTTTTTTTTCAAATTATTTTTATTTCTTATTTTTTATTTTTGCTGCAAAAAAATATTTAATTCACTATCCTTAAATGAGCGACCATTAATTATAAATGGCTCATTTGAAAGAGTATTTTTATTACTTTAATATATTAGATAAGTTGAGCCTAAATAATTTTTTTTTTTTGTATTTTTGAGTTTAAGTTTTCAAAAAGAAAAATTCTATTATCTGATTCTTTATCTATTTTCGTCTATATAAATGTGGCTTTTAATAATACTTAAAAATTTTTTGCATTTCTGATTTAAAATAAATTTTTTGGACACAATCGACTTATTTAAAAATATTTTTTTATTTTTTCATCTCTTTGAGTAGAAAGTCTTTGTTAGCAATTAATTTATGATTACATATTTGGTTGCGGTATTTATTTTTTTGGATTTGAAAATTTGTAAATATGGGCAATATTGCTGATGATTTATTTTTAGCTATTAATCATTGTAATTTGATAATTTTACTTGAATAACTTTTGCATTTGCCGACACAAACTTGTAAATTGATTGATCATTCATTAGTTGGCTAAGCATACTAGTTTTAATTATTGTCAATAAAATATTCAATTTATTTTAATAAATCAAGATTATATTACAATTCAAAAAAAAAACTAGTGGAATTTCGATTCAACAAAATTTTTTTTGCACTCTTAAAATAGTAATAGGCAGTTTAAGATAGTTCAATCGAATTTAAGGAGAATTTAGAGATAATTTCTAAATTATTTAAAATGCACAAAATTGTGCATAAGTGTTCATTTAATTTCTAATAAATAGTTCAACAAAATATTTGTGAAAATCCTAAGGCACAACAAAAAATCTTCAAAAAATGTATTAGTTAAAAAATAAAATACTGGAATCAATAATGTCCTTATCATTTGAATCAATTGAATCAATATGAAAATTTTTTAGTTGATCTTTATATTCACAAAAAAATGCAAATGTCATGCAATTTTTTAATTAATGTAGGATATATTCTAATAGCTACATTAATAATTAATGTTGAATTTATGTGATCTAATCATCTTCTATACTTAAGTAACGTAAAATTTTTCGACTGTTTAACTTCATTTTTTTTTATCGCTTTTGTTATTAAACATGTGTCCGATAAGACACCCACCTAAAAGAAAATAGTTTCATAGATTGTATGATATCCAAAATGATCTTTATTTTTGAGATAGTATATAAATTTAATTTGATAAAAAAAGAAAATTTGTATTTATTCAGATTATTGAATCTTTTTTTTTTTTGTTTACGTTAAAAATTTCTTGATTTCAAAATGTTATTTAGATATAAAAAATTTATTATTGAATATTAAATGTGAAACCTCAGTTCGCTAAACTTTTATTCGAGTCAAAAAATAATTTCTTTTACGGGTAAAAAAAATAATATTTTAGTCAAGTTTTTTCTATTTCTAATTATTTATAAGTCTAGACAACGAAAAATACGCTGTAATTGACATTTCAGAAACTCATACAATGTTATTTGTAAAATAAATGCAGCAAAAGCATTTTCAAAAGAGAAATAATTTTTTTCAAATATTTAAGACTGAAACTTAAAAATAAGCAGGCGTTTTTTTTTGAGCGTTTAAGTATTCACCAATGCGTCAGATGGTTACTCAATTAAAATATATATAATTGTTAATAGACATTCACTATCAGACATCTTTTTTTGAGTATAGATTTTCAGTAAACAAATTTCAGGTATTTTGATGCTGTTTCCTTTAAAATTTAGATTTACAATTCACTTGGTCGAAATTTAAAATGTTATGATGGCTAAATATTTTTTCAGCCTTCAAAATTCTAGTCGATAAATCAGCAAAATGGTAGCACCTTTTTGTTCTTCAGAACCTGTTTTCACACTTTGATTGTGCCAAGTTAATTTTTTTATATAATGGAACTAAAAATTTTTTATATTTATCATCAAGCATTTTTTTTTGAATTCCTGTGCTTTTAAAATTGTAGATAACTTTAAATAACTATAGATAGAACACTTTCAAGCAAATTTATTTTTTTCAAATAAATTTATTGAAAGTTTAAAGTGTATTTTTTCAAATTCCAAATTAAAAAAGAATATTTTGGTTTGATAGTTTACAAAAAATATATTTTATTTGAAACAGTAGTTTTTGTAAGAAATAAAAAAAAAAATGATTCGACTTTTATTTAATTTTTAATTTTTATTTTAAATTTCACTGTTTCTCAAATTTAGATGCCATTATTTGTCTGAAAAAAATTTGTATCAGTATTTAAATTTGCCGAATTTTCGTTAATACATTCGCTAATTGCTAGGAGCCGATTAATTTACATTCGCTTACAAAGCGATCATAACAATATGTCATATTTCATTTCTATTAGTCAGATACAATCAATAAATATCATCTGATTGTAAAATTTTAAAAGACTATTGTATTTAAATTAGGTACTTCAAGTAAAGAACATCGAGGCTCTTTCTTGAATAGATAAAAGATTAGAATTTT
>BLXL01010546.1:0-15708 GCA_023170135.1 Acarapis woodi
TTGCTTTGAAAAAAAATTTTGAACGAGAAAAATTATTTTTTTTAAAAATATAATCAATTTTTTTTATTTCGTTTGAAAGACAATGTCAACCAAAGATTTCTCTTGGCCAAATGGCGAATGACAATTAAACAGTAATTAGTTTTTAAATCGTGATAAGCAAGGTCAGAAGAGTGCATTTCAAGAATGTCCAAAATTTTGTGACTAAAATGTATGGTTGTTTGAGTCAAAAAGCTAAAAAAAGTTTGAAAATTCACTTTTTTTTTTTTAAAAAAGATGAAGCGTTTCAACGTCTAAATGTAATATTTGAAAAAAAACCTAAAAATGTATTTATCAGTATGTTCTTAAAAGGTTTTGACGAAGGAGTGTGTGAAGATTTACGAATTCTGGATAAATTTCGAAAATTTTTTCAAGTCTTTTTTGACATTATTTTATCGAATAAAAACCGGTATTTCATTTTATTTTAATTATTTTTATTTAAAAAATGTCTGATGTGCTTTTCAAATGGGAACGATTAAGAATATGCTAAATTTGACTTCAAAAAGGTTTAATAAATTTTTTTGTGAATTTTCACTATTTTTTAGATTATTTTTTTTTTTTTTTTTTGCACAAGCGCTTTACAAATTCCTTACCACGAAATCATTATGATTCTGATTATGGAAGTTTCAAAAGATGACTGCACAAGAGCACTAAAAATTATAATGTGCAAATTATAAGGCAAAAATTTATTATATAAAAAATGTGAATTCTCTTTAAACATTCCGTTCTCAATCCATTGGCTCTCTTAACACAATTCTTGAGATAAATTTGACTATATTAAAAATCCTAAGAACTTAAATCTTTTTATTCTTTCTATTTTTTTATTTCAAAAGTTCAAAATCTTAAAGTATAGATTACATTCTTCTTACGAACTGCATGGTTTAGTTCGAGAATTGTCGAGAGAATAAGAAAGTAGCATCTGGAATAAGAGTAAACGATTTATAAAGCTCATAATGAAAAAATAAAATAGCATGTATAACTTTTGAGTTAATAGTGCTTTCGTTAGTGTCTGTATAAAAGGATATTACATTGCATATCACATGGTTAATACAGAGATTCAATACATAAAACTTAAATAAAAAACACATTATATTTTATATAGAATTTAATAGCAGTCCAATATGACGACCACTATTTCCGGTCGCTCAAAATCTGTTTAACAGTTTGGGAAATCAGGCATCTCGATTTCATATTTTTCATCGTGTGACAACTCAAGTCTCTCTCTTCTTCATTAATGAAATATATTTAACTAAACTTTAGAAAAATTTTTATTAAGCAACTTTCTAGAAATCTAGATTTGAACGTTTTTTAATTCTAATATAAAGTTAGTCAATTCAAATTGAAAAAAATCTTTGAATAAAAATAAATTTATATATATAAATATATATTTAGTCATTCAACAATTTTTTTTTACAAACATATAAATGGAGATTTTTTCTTACATTTTAGATTCCTATAAAGTTTCACATAATTATGCTTAATTGGATAAGTTTTTTTGACTCATTTATTTTAAATACCTGTCTATAAGATTTCTATAGGTTACTAATATAAGTCGTTCGAACTATCTAACTGTAAAATATAGAACAATTAGTTAGATGATGTACGTTCAAACTAATAATTAAATACAGAGAAACTAGTTTTATTATAAAGATAAAAAATTTTTGATTTTCATTAATTGTTAGCTATTCAATCTTTCGATATGAGACAAAGCTAACGAGTTTTGATATCAGAAAAGAAAATTTATCTTAATCGATGTTCGTTGGCAAATGTGGAATTGAAATAGATGGGCGAATAGTAAATTCAAAAAAAAAAAAAAATATTACACAATGATAGAAATCCTAAAGAGAAAAAAACATTCAAACTTTTAATGGTAAATAAATTATATATATTTTAAATCAAAATCATGCTCTTGTATTACTTTTAAGCACAAAAACATTTCTTGAGCAAATATACAAAAAAAAAAAAAAAAAAAAAAAGAAATTGAATCAGGTCTGTGAAAATGTAATCAAATTGGGGCTTAGGATGTAAACGGAAGTTAAAGAAATACAAATAGAGAAAACACACAGCGTGAAAAATATTTATTTTTATTTTATTCTAGAGCGATCAAAGAAAAAAAAAAAATTGATGTAGCTTCTTCGAATAAATTTTTATAAGATTTATTTGGGGAAGAGAGTATGTGTTTTATATGAGTGTACTTTTATTGCACGATAATGCGATCTCTTCAGATTTTGTAATCGTCTAAAACCATCGTGTTCGTGCTTTTGCGTACTTATAGATAAAATTCATTGAATATAAAGATTGTGTTATTCGATTAAAAAAAAACATATAGATATGTAAAGATCAAAGCAAATGTATGATGAAGAGGTGATTAATAAACAATAAGGTTGGAGGCAATTAGAAAAAAAAGTTTAATGAACCCTGACGATTCTTGTTAAAGGTTATCTTAATTGTCAGATAGTGGTCAGCATAATAGCGAAAATTTTCAAAATTACAATCTATAACATTGAAATTTCGTAAATAGAGTCTCTATTAGTTAAAAGCAAAAAAACATACATTTGATTAATGCGGAGAAAAAGCATCCGCATTATTTGGAAAAATCTATTTACAAGCTTCTGACAATCTCTCTCCTTCAACTTGAAAAGTACAATTGCAGGTAGAACGTGAAACAATACAAAAACTCACAAAAATCTTATCAAACAGTAAAGTCATTAAAATGACACAGGAAGAGAGGTAGAATGCTATAATTAGAATTTTTTCATTTCTTAAAGCTGCTTAACTTTATAGTGTAATGAAAAGTATTCAAAATGATATTTTACTAATCAAAAAATTAGGCTTTTTTTTTCTGCAATACAACGAGTAATATTACCACAATATTATTTCATAATGTATACATGATGTAATCGTAAGATTATTTTGAAAATTTTAAATTAAAATGTTTCAATAAATAGTTTTCTTGAAAAAACAAAAATCGCTTTTCAAACAAATAGTTTTAAGAAAAAATCTAGAAGTCGATGACAAAGTAATCGAAAGTTAGTTGAAAAAAAAAAAGCTTTAGATTGCAAAAATTCTTGAGAATCGAAAAGAAGAAAAATCAAGAACAAAAATGAAAACAAAGATGTAAGAAAACATTGATTTGGTTTTCTTTTTAATGATCGTCACTGAATTTGGAAGAATAAAAAGGAATCTGTTCTTGAGGACAGAATAACGAGAATAAATAAATAAGACTAAATTTAAAAATAGGGAAATATTTTATGAAAACACAATGTATAGCATAGGATATATATAAATAAAACAATGACATGCTTCCCGCTAAGAATTTTTAAAAAATGACCATCCTTTTAGTCATTCTTCATCAAATCTGAAACGCCATTAGCCAAAATTACGATTGAAATATATAAAGTATTTTTGTATTTTGTTAGTCCACAATGGACCTGCGAGAACAAAATTTTTTCAAAGTACACAGATTTCACTTAATCAGCACAAAGTATGTATAAGCTAATTGTATGAACATTCGACTAAAACTACTTTTTGATAAATTTCAAAAGAACAATGTTTTAGGATAAAAAATGTATAACAAAATATTTTAAAAAATTCTTCTATCAAAAAAACAACCAAACTTTTATAAAGAGGCATTCTCGAATTATTTTGCTTGATATAAGAATTAGAAAATGATTTTGCTTTTAATTTGATCATAAAGAATGTTTATGTGCTTGCAAATTTTCCAAGTTTATGTATGATTCGAAATCTAAATATTCAAGTTTATCAACGAATAGATTGAGGTGAAAAATTTTTAATAAAAAAGGTATGTAAATCACAATTTGCAAAAAATGATTATGCGTAACACGTTATTTGCATATATAAATGAATAAAAATAAAATGTGACTAAACAATTGATAAATATTGCATAAGAGATTATCAAATTTTTCTATGGAAAATGGTCAAAAATAGAAAAAAAGCAATTTGTTGGATGATTGTGTGAAAATAAATTTTTTTTTTTAATCATACAGCACGTGGTTAACATGGCTATAACAATAAGTAACTTTAATCCATTGGGGGATTTTAGATCTTTTGTATCTTGGATATATATTAAATGGTACATAAAATACATTTTGTAGAAAAAAATGGTCTTAGTTCGTCGAATTTTTTTTCTTTTTTATTGAAATATTTAATATTAATTGAGCTAGCTATATTTTATATGGAATGAACAAAAAAAAAAATAATTATGAAAAAAGGATATTAGATCAATATAAGCTTTTTGTGGTTTAAAATCAGCTTTTATACAAAGAAAATTGATTTAAATAAATTGAAAAAAATCGAATGTCACATGAGAAGCATTTATAGTTTTGCCCAAATTCGCCAAGTAATATTTTCATAGAGTATTAAAATAAAATAAATTATTAAATTTTTAATAAAATAAACTAATTCTTATAAAAATAGTTAAATTGTTTTATTAGTGAGTATATATTATGTGTATTAAACATAGATAACTAAATTGTAACTAAATATTGTAGCAGACAATTAAAACGATTGCTCATTAAATTTCATAACAAGAAAAAAAAAAAGTATAAAAATTATATGCAAAAATTTTTTTCATATTTAATTAATCAGTAAATTTGCAGAATAAGATCATACATTTTACAAATTATATATTAGCCATATTTATACAGCATGAGAATAAAGAATAAAAATAAAAGAATCTGATAGATTTAGCCCAATAGATTTAAATTAAATTATTCAAGAATAAGAATATACAAATAAATAAAATTGACTTCTTATGGAAGCAAATGCAAAAAAGCTATTTAGAGCTTAAATGAAGAGTATTTGATTAAGTTTTCGGTTTTGTTTGCCAGGTGATAAGAAGGAGAAAAAAAGTTAGTAAATAACAAGTGATATAATTAATATTATTAAAATGTATTACACTGTCACATATACTTAAGCTCATTCATCATTCAAACGCATTTGAGAAATTAATCGATAGAAATTTCTCATTTGTTTAAGGTTTATATTGATGTATAAATAAAATTGATGAATTGAGTTAAACCAAGTACATGTTTAATATAAACATTTTTAATCATTTTTTGTAGCGTAAAATTAGACAACATATTGATCATTCTAAAACCAATTCTGGTGACTATAAAAGTTCAAAAGAAACAAATCTGTTTATAGTTCATCAATCCACACACAATTCATAAAATTTTTGAACCATCACACATAAAAAATTTGGTGCTTTCTAACGCTTTCCTGATAGACAATTTTAAAAGAAAAAGAAAATAATTCTGGATCTAAAAAGCGAGCTAATAAAATATATTTAAGAAAAAGTTTCTTCTAAATTTTTCAATTACTCGTAAGAAAAAAAAAATATCGATATAAGATTGATAAACAAGTGGTTTGCGAACTTGCCTAATTTGAAAAAAGTATGAAGTAGTTAGTCGAAAATTTGAAAAAAAAAATTAAAAAAAGGAGCAAATTATAAGAGCTCAATATTTTGTATGATATGTATATGTACTATTGAATGATGATGATTTTAGGGAAAATCTAACCAATACCAAAATTTAAACAAAATAATATTAATAAAAGAGACGTGACTTTATCGATAGCGCGGAAAAAAATATCAACCAAAGTTTACAGGATATTGCCTTGAAAAGAATCTTTATTATAAATCAAAGTCAAAAAAAAAGTATTAAATAGTTATGAAATTTATTAAAAAAAATCAAATTTTGATTACATATTAAATATCCTTCCTCTTTTGTGAACTCAAATTAAAGACTTATCACGGTCTTTCATAAGTACTTGTTTTTTAAGTACCGACAACTCCTAACAGTAATCTAACAATCGTTTCACAGATTGAAAAGATTGCCCTAATTGAGGTGCAAAAAAATAGAAACGGTTAGCGGTCAAAAAGTATCAGATTACATTATAAAACCTAATGTGAAAATAAAAAGTTTAGAAAATATTTTGAAATTTCTTCTAATTGTTATAGCTCGAATAGTTTTTCAAATCAACTTTAAAATGAATCATAAAAGATTTGCTGAGAAACAAGAAAAAAAAATAATTTGAAATAATATATTTTATTATAAGCTAAGAGTGGTGCTAAATATATTGAAAAATAGAACTTCAAATTTTACCAAGACTTTACAAGTAGCAAAAAGTATAAACTTAGAGTATTTTACAATTCAAAGGAAAAAAGCTTGAAATTTATTATTGTGATATATATCAATTTAAAAATGAAACAAATATATCTTATATTCTCTTTGACATCGAATTTGTGAACTCTCTGGATCGCCTAGACGATTCTAGCTGGCTCATTATGATCAACGAATAATATTTGATATAAGAGGACTAAAATTTGAAAAAAGAATCTTATGATAGGATAAAAAAAATTTTTATTTTATCTAGACAATTTCTAGCAATGCAAATAACACAAATGATTTTAAAATTCAAAATTTAAATCAATTTCGTGCATTTCGAAAAATCGCAGTGGCTTAAAAATTTTTTTTATTTTTTTCAATTTACTTTCTTTCATTAATGATTAATTTTATACTAATAAATCATCTAAATATGCTAGTTTTTGGTTTCTTGTTTGATAGATTTCAATTTTCCGGTCCGAATTTTTTACGTGTATATTTTACAAAGTGAATAAATTCGAACTATTGTATGATTTCGATCAAGGAGAAAGTAAACGAATAAAAAATCATTTGGAATCGGCTAAATTTATTATTATCTAATAAGTTTTTATATTCTATATAATTTCTTAGGCAAATTATATAGACTTTATATTTCATCTTTTAAATAATCTCAAATAAATTAATGAATGTGTAAAAAATTATTAGAAAGAAATTGAAACTATAATATGAATTTATAAAATTTTTTAAGCAGATCAATAAGAATATCTTGAAAATATTTAATCATATCTATATAAGTAATTAGAAAATTTTCTGATATTAAATTATATTGTTATCATATACTTTACGAAAAGAAAATTTTGTCATTAAAACTAACAATATTGCTAATTAATATCATTTAAAGATTTTTAAAAAAAGAAAAAATAAAATTTGAATTGTAACAATTTATCTTCAAACACTAGATTAATATTAGTGGGATAAAATTAGTTTGTTGCATGTGTAATCATAAGCCAAAAATAAAAAGAAAAAATTTCATATCAAGTCCCAAAAATTTAGGGGAATAGTATAACCAATCTATTTATATCTATTTATATTAAACAATAAAAATACTGAAAGATCAAACAATTTACTAATGCAAATAAATAAATTTAGAATCGTTCAAAAATTAGGTTCATTTTGAAACATCAGAAAAAAATATAAAAAAGATATGAAATTATAAAATAGAAATAGATGTCTTTGGCTTTCGAAGGAATTAATTCTTTATTATTAAAAAAAAATGGTTAACTAAAAAGTTCCAATTTATTATATGCCATAAAATAAACTGCATGCTTAGAAAATCAAAGAATTTACAAGGCAAATCGATAACAGAAAAAAAGTAGACGGGCCAAATCAAATCTTGGTTTTATTTTACCTTATGTATATTTTTGAGTTCAAGTTCTTTTTACTCTTATAAAATACAAAAAAAAAACATGTAGTTTCAAGGTTTAGATACGTCGAAATTATATTTTTTATTTATTAAAAGCATTGAAATCTATATATTTGAAATACAAAGAATCAGTAAATTGGTACATTAAATTTTATACGTTTCAATTTCGGCACCTCCGCAAGAAAATTTAATATATTTGCGAAAAAATATATATTGAAATAATTAAAAACAACAAAAAAATTTTTAAATCAAAATTTCAAAGAATTTTTTTTTAATTTTGTTAGACATTAAACTATGGGTTTTCGGCAATTGATATTTAAAATAATAAATTTATATATAAAATTAATTTTTTTAATAAATTAAAAAGATTACCAACAAAATAAAAAATGTAGGAAATATAAGATATTAAAATCGGAAATTCAACAGATCTGCCTTCAGAGGGATAGTTTATTAATGTTAAAGATGAAACAAATAGACAAAAAATTTTGTATTATAAAAAGAAACAAAAGAAAATTTTTTATGTATTCTCTAATGTAAACAATTTGCGCAGAAAACATCTCGTTATTTATATTTAGTGCTTCTGTTGAAATAAAGAAGAAAATGTGTAAGAGAAAAAATCCCGAATTTTTTTATTACAAAATAATTTTTCTTGAAAAACTATTGTTTTTAAATATAACTTTTGGTATACAACACGACGGAGAAAAAGATAACAATTATTTTAGATGAGACATATTAAGCCTGACAGAGAATTAATTAATAAAAAAAAAGAAAATTTTTATACATTTTTATCAAAAAAAAGACAAAATTATAAATAAACGAAGAAAAAAAAGTAATACATACAATAAAAAAAAGTTCAATTCATTTTGTAAATCAAAGAGCATATTCAAAATTATGTGCTTCAATGATGAACAAAAGTAACTTAAGCGACATAAAAAAAAATAGTTTCAAAAATCATATTATCAAAAAACTGAAGAGTATAACAAACTAAAAATAAAATTTAAATCTAATTAAGGATTGATGAATTATTTTCGAGGCTTATTCATTTAAGGTCACTAATTATTTAATTTATCTGAATCAGTGCTATTTAATTTAATTAGATAGCCAAAAAATGACTATTGAAATTTTTTTTAGAAATTAGGTAATAGAAAAAATAAGTGAATTGTTTAGAAAAACAAAAATGTATGCACATTAATATGAGCTTAGTGAAATGGATAAATTACTTGATCAGGTACTCTAATGGTAGTCTAAAATAATATTCAAGATCTTTTAAACATTGTGAGGCAAAAATGCAACGAAAAATTTATCATACTTAGTAGCAATAAAACCCAAAATCGATTTCAGCCAAGTCAATAACATCATTTGGTATCAAATTATTATCGATGTTTTGGTGTGTGTGTGAACAACTTATGTGCACACTATAAACATATATAACATTAACTCATTAGTTTGAACTCAGCTATCGGTCATGCTAAAAGATGAAAAAAGTAAATATTTATTTTTGAGGACACAGTTCATGCGACTTTTCTTTTTATGTTAAATCAAAATATTGGTAAAGATATCGAAATTCTTGCGCCTTTAAATAGAAGCCAACTTTATTATCTAGGAGAATGTTTCTTTTTTTTCATTTTTATTTGTCTGACCTAAAAATCAAAAATAATTTTCCACAAATAAATAGAATAGACAATGACCACTAGTAGACATCAAATTGAGGCAATGTTTCTGAACATCTGTAGTTTAAAAAATTTGATGGCTTATAAACTATTTAGCACAAAAGATAGATTCTGATAAAGAATGAATCAATTTGTAATCCATCGAGAGTTGGTAAAGCAATTTAATGATGATGAATGATGGTTAGAAAGTTTCAAAAATTTTATTTGATTATATATAAATAGTAAATGATTTTTTCAATGAGCTATAACATACACCTGAAAGTCAATTTCTACCATTTTCTTCTATTTAATGATTAAGATTTTACTTTCTTGAAGATTGCAAACAATCAGTTTTAATCGCTTTTTTGTCAATAATCACTAGTGAAGTACATATATTAATAAATAATACAAACTTATATGATTTGCATATTGCATTTTATTGGGTAGTTTAATAATTTCAACACAAGATCGCTTTTTCAGAAAAATGATGAAATTTATTTTTTAGTGAAAGACGCATGTATAAAAAAATTTTAAAAATAGTCTGGGTAAATTTCGAATTTTTTTTTTTTCATTTGAAAAGAACAGAAAAATAAATAATAAATAAGTCGAAATTTGTTATAATTTGTATCGCTATAATAATAGATTTCGATAAAAGTTTGCTTTTTTATTCGATTTAAAATATAGCTACTCTGCATTTGACAAGATACCATACAAAACTCTGAAATTGCAAACTATTTTAGAATGAAGAAATAAAATGAAAAATAATGCACTACTACTGCCAGGTGATTTGCTACACAAAAAATTAATGAATTGCTTTTCGTATTACAAATAAATTTGTGGCAACAACCTTAAAAAGAAAGTAATTTTTTTTGTCAAAAAAAATTTTAATACAAAAGATAGAATTATACATAAATCTTATTAATTATCACAAACTCAAAAATTGTTGAAAACTTTTTCGAAAAATAATTTAAATTAAAATAAAGAGGACAAAAAAAAAAAATTAAAAGATAGTTTTAACAAAAATAAGTAAGAAATGATGATATGCTAAAAAATATTAATCAAACATAATTCAGGTAAGGGATTTATTTTTTACAGCAGATGAGATATATTATACATTATGAAAAAAAATACGATTCCTATAAAAAGCACTGCTTTTGATTTGAGATTTTCAAAGATGAATAGATCAAAATAAATGCCTTGGGCTTATTAGAAAGTGATTTAGTTTAGTATTACACCTGTGAACTTTGTTTTGAAATATTTTTCGATTTAATGTGCTATATGTCAAATAAAGTTGATATAAACTCGAAAAATTTGAATTCTAGATTTATTAGTAATATATATTCATATTTATATTTTTTAATAAGGTATTGATGATAGTAATTACTAGTCCAATTAAATCCGCAAGAAATAGTAGAGAAATATTTAGATAGAAATACCAACATCAAGTTAATGTTTTTTATGAAGTTCAATTCAAAACTTTCAAGTTATTTCAAAAATACATCTTCAAACTCAAATAGTGTAGGAATGCGTATCACATGAAACACACTAACAGAATAAAAAAAATTAAATCTTAATCCAAACTTAATATCTCAAATTTAAATAAATGAAATAAATAATACTTGAGGCTATAAGTAAAAAGTTTAAAGTGTATTGCAATGAGAAAAAAATAAAGACAAAATGAATCCATTTTTACAAAGGATATTTTTTTTTCTGAAAAAAAAAAAAAAATTTAAAAAATTGATTGTCATCACATTGGCAAAAGAAAATGAATACAATGAAAATTGTTTAGTGAAAACAAAAATTTTGCATGTAAGAATAATATAAGAAATTTTTATTTTTTAATTTTATAAAAATAAAATTAAGAATAAAACTTATATTGTTCGCCAAAAGGCTCTAGGCAATGAGGAATCATTAAGGTGCAGTCTGAAAGTTTCTCTGATACATTTGCGATAGAGATAAAGAACGAAACACTCCTTTGTTGTGCGATTCAATATTTGCGCAATACAAATAGATCGCTATTTCTAGCTTAATTTTAAAATAGATAAAGATTATAGAAATTATTGGGAAGAAAATATAAAATTTAAATAAAGTTTGGAAGGTGAAAATGATGTAATTGATACAGAGCACATTAAAAAAACAAAAAATAATAATAAACGGTAATCTTATACTCAAAACAATTTACTTGATCAGGTATAGTTTAAATATTAATATTAAAACAAGTTAAAAGATAATATCTTAGAGAATGATGTATAAATGATGCATAGAGTAAAAAAATTTATACATAAAATTTAGATTTAATAATATTTCAAATGTACCATAAGTTGATTTAAATAAAAAAACGCTAAATAAATAAGGTAAAGATTGAAAAAAAACTCGAAATTATCTTTAAGATATATATTTTTTATTCGCTATGTACATACTATAAACTAATACAAATAAGATTAGTGAAAGTAGAATCTAATTCTAAAATCAGGTCACTAATCAAATTATCTCTAAAAATTGCATTGCAGATTTTCGAAAAAATTAGTCGAACTTAATTTGAATTATATAATAGTAAAATTAATATTTTGAACTTACCCTGTATCTCTTTTAAGTTGATATTTCCAAGCAAAATAAAGATTAATTTATGACGATTTGTTTTTAACATTTCAAGATGTGCATGCCTAAACTCGTAGTGTGACCATTCATTTTTGAGATAACTTTCTGATAAAAGAAGTATTGTTCGTCTTGATGCATGCATCGCTTGTTCGATAGCTTGGGTAAGTAGATCGGACGAAACTGGTAGATCACGATAGGTAAGACATAATCTGAATGCTGGACTGCCATATTCTAATTCGGGTGCTAGCATTTGTATAACAAATGCTTCTTCTCGTTTTGAATAACTTAAATATGCATCAAAGAGGCGATCTTCCTCACGACGACATAATGATGATGAAGTTCGCTGATTGAGTCGTAATCCATACTTTGAATAAAACCATACACTCATTTCTCGTCGATAAATTAAAAGAGCAATAATACTAAACAAAAGTATAAGTAGTAAACTGGCTCCAATTAATGCATAAGGTAGATAATGTTCAACTTGAAAACGTTGAAATGCCGAACTATTTCTTAATTTTTCTCTTAAATTAATGTTCACTTCATGTGTGCATAAACTTTGATTGAATTGACCACCAAAAAGAGGTACACTATAGGTATCATTTAAGTAACAATGCACACTTGCTGCATCTCTTATGATTGAAATTTGTAATTCAGACTCGATTGCTAACAGTTTAGCTGTGAACTCACATTCACAACTCCACAAATTATGACCAATAGTTAAAAAGACCAAACCGACGTTCAAATTTTTAGCTATTGGCTGATCAATACCGATCGATGTTGTGAAATAATTTGAATTATCTTGACTATTTTGATCACCGTAAAGATTACTGTGTAACAGTTGATTATGAGTGTTGATTAAATTCCAAATATTAAATTGGACTAAATGATTGTGGTCTAAAGTAAGTACTTTTAAATTTTGTAACATGCTAAAAGTTGTATTAGCAATTGTTTGCAGTTGATTATGAGATAAATACAATTCAGTCAGATCAAAAAGTCGTTCGAATTCATAGCCGTATAAAGCAGTTAATTTATTATGATCCAAATGTATTCGCAATGCGCGTAATCCATTGAATGTACGATTATGAATCGTTTGTATATTACTATTATTCAGATGCAAAATGCGCATATTTTTACGACCAATAAATGCATGACTCGTTAGTATAGGTATATTATTGCCATCCAGATAGAGTTCAGTTGTATCCATTGGAATGTTAAATGGCAATGAATGATGAATAAATTGATTTATTATTGGTGTGTTAATCGCATTTAAACTATTTGATGCAAATGTCGAATTAATTGGCATACGTTGACTCAATGGTCCGCCACAATCTACAATATTTGTATTCCAACTAGCATCATAATAACAATTACAATTATCTGGACAGGTCATTTTACAGTCACATGCTTCAAATTGGCAACATGTACATAATGCGAAACAATGACGATCATAAACGCATAAAAATTCGTTTGATTGAACTTGAGATAAAAGACGAGGCTGAATTTGTTGTTCTTGTGTACCGAATAGTAGTGTACAACTTATTTGATCTAAATCAACAAATTTAGGATATTGTCTCGATTCATCTAAACTAGATGCACGTTGTAACCAATCTAAACTACAATCACATATGAATGGATTATCACGTATTGAAAATTCGGCCAGTGATTTTCTTTGTGATTTACCTTTACTAAGTTGAAAAGCATTCATTTCTATGCTAGTCAAATGATTTGAAGTTAAATCTACTTTTGTTAAATTTTGTTTACCCAAAAATGTGAAAGGTGAAATTTTTTTAAGTAGATTCTCTCTCAGATTGACAATTTCTATTCCTGAAGGTAACGAACTAGCATCTAGTTCGCGAATACGATTGCCACTTACATCGAGAGTGCGTAATTTCAAAACATGATCTACATCATAATAATTACCCAATGTTTCGATTTGATTATTATGTAAATCAAGTAATTGTAATCCGAAAGGTATAAGAGCATAATCAAACCATACAATCGAATTATGTGAAATGTTTAACATTAATAAATCTCTTAGATGTGAGAATAAACCATTAATTTCAGTCAATTGATTACCGTCTAAACGAAAGAAATGTAAATCAGGTACATCATCAAAACTACCTTGCTCGATGCTTGCAATTTGATTAAGAGCAAGATTTAAAATACGCAGACCCGGCAAATCAACAAAAACACCTTTAGACAAATTGCCTATTTGATTGCCTTCTAAATTTAAGCTATATAATTGTTCATTTCCTTGATAAGAAGTGTTCTTAATATCTTTGAGACGATTGTAACTTAAATCCAGCGAACGTAGCTGATGTAAATCGTTGATTGCATGTGGCACGGATTCAAATCGATTCGATGAACAATTTAACTCCATAACTTCACTTATATTACGTAATGCGATTGGATGAATATAATTCAGTTGATTTGCATCAATTGAAAGACTACGTAAACTTACTAAACCGGTAAAAACATTAGATTCTAAACGATGTAGACGATTATGGCTTAACACTAATTGTTGTAAATTAACGAGCGGATTAAACACATGTTTACCAATTATCTCGAGTTCATTATGATGTAACATAAGTACTTGCAATTGTGTTAATGAATTGAATGTAGATACATCCAATTTAGTAAGCTTGTTGAAGCTAATATCTAAATTTACCAATTGTTTAAGTTGTGCGAATGTACCTGAATTAATCCAATGACTTGTGATTTCATTATGACTTAAATCTAAGATGGTTAATTGTCCAAGATTATTAAAAAGACCAGGTGGAAGAACGGATATGCTATTATTTTGTAAATAAAGCTCGGTCAAATGGCTGTGTACGGGTTGGAAGAAGCGTGGTGGCAGTGCAACTAGCTCATTATTTGAAAGAACAAGTAAATTAAGCTCATTTAGTCCAGCAAGCGAGTGTTCTTCAGCTCTGCTTATTTGATTGTTATGCAATGTTAATTGTTTTAATGAATTTAACACACCAAAACCGCGATCAGTTAACACTTTTAGACGATTACCAGTCAAATCTAGACTTGATAATGATGATATTCGACATTGTCTAGAAGGCCTTTGCTTTGATGAGAAACCGATAGAAGTCACATCAGAGAATGCGTTCATGCTTAAATTTAAATTATTTAAACTATATAAATCACAAAATAAATCTTCTGGCAGATTAACTAAATTATTTGTACTGAAATCAATTTGCTCTAGACGTTTAAGATCACTAAATAAATTTGATGATCGTATATTCAACTGTACATCCCAATCGATATTTTGAGTACGAATAGTCAATTGTTTAAGTTGAGTTAAGCCACTTAATACAGATGGTGACAATTCATCTAATTTACATCTTTCAATTGAAAGTTGCTTTAATTCAGTGAGATGATAAAATGAATTATTACTGATAGCACTTAATGTTAAGAGATCATCGCATAATAATCTCAAACTGACTGTTCTTGTTGATTGTATTAAACTAAAATTGGTTTGTTGCTCACTAGATTGAGGTCCGTTTATGGTACGCAATCTACAAGTCACTGCCACGGCATCACTGGCCAATGTAAGATCATTTGTTAGACTAGCTGAATTTATAAATGGACTAATAAGTGTTGCGTTCGAATTGGTCTGACTATTTATTAGATGATTGCGAACAAGATGCCAATCACACTCTTCAGGCGCTGAATAACGTGCAAGTAATGCGGCATTAATCACAGTATTTCTCAAAATTATAGTTATAAATAGAAAGAACATTGTGTATAATTTAAAGGATAATGATAAAGATAATGACAAAGATGATGAATTTGATCTTTTTATCGATGAAGAAGAATAGAATTTACATTGGAACGGAATCGATGAGCAAAATAAGGATTTGAATGATGA
>BLXL01010547.1:0-14133 GCA_023170135.1 Acarapis woodi
AAACTTTTCTGAAAAAGTGAAACTGAATTCTGAATAACAGGTTTGAAAGACTATTTCATTGTGAGTCTAATTTCGAAGATAATTTCAATTTCCCATTTTGAGGATGGACGTTTGGTACTTATTCGTAAAATTAGAATATTCTGTTGTGATCATTTGATATTGCCTTTTGCTCTCGTCTAACTTAGCCAAGTAAAAAATTTGTCTTTTTGTCGCTTATTTCAATTTTTCAAAAATCTAATTTTAGTCTTTTAATAGTTTTCAAGACATTTCGAAGTGAAAAAACTTTTTTTTTGAGTTTTTCGATTTTTTTATTTAATAACTTAATAACATGACTAAATATAAAGTGCGTTTCATCGAAAGTTTTAAGATTTCTTCTTTTTTTAGAAAAATTAAATAAATTGATTAAATTCGAATAATTAGTTTTGAATTTTCTTTTTGTTGCGTAATTAAATTTTTAGAAATTATTTCAAGTATTTTTATAATGTCTATTATATTTTACTTTGGCAGCTCTCAAATATTTTGAAATTTTCATTTTATTCTTATTATTTATTGTTGATAAGTTTATTGATTAAAAACTTTTGTATAATTAAAGCAAAAAAATGAAAATCACTATACTTTGTTTGATTTGCTTAATTGGTAAAATATTCGGAAAATTTTCAAATGGATTCTATGGCGGTAACGTAGAAAATGAAATATAAAAAAAATCTACTACACTTATGACATATTAAAAAAGAACAAAAATACGTGATTAAAATATTTCTTAGTTTGTCATTAGTTTTGAACTAATTACTCTATAAAATGAAAATTTAGAATAAAAAAAAATTTAACACCTTCATTAGGGTGAATTCATTCGAATATTTTTTCTTTATATTACACAAGTACTTTTCCATTAATTTTGATATGATGATAAAATTTGAAGTGAATAATACTTTTTTTTTTTTCTTTAAACTATGATTTAGATCATCCATTATATAGAAGTGATGATCCCCCACTAATAATTTTGAAATTGATTCCGTTTGGATTGCCACGAGGAGGTACAAGTATGAAAGGTAAACTGTTTATGAAGTGCTCTTTAAATTGAAAAAAATATTATAACAAAATTTTATTCAACCTAGGATTACCTTATGGATTATTAGCATATGCAACAAAGTTTGGTTCATGGAAGCGTATGTTGTTACATTATCAAAAATCAAGAATGATGGAAAGATCTTACAAGCTTAATTTTATTGGAGCTTCTGATTCTTGGTTAACATAATATGCATATTTATCTTCTTTTAGAAACTAAATCAATAATTATAATTATTAACAGATATAACAATTGCTTTTATTAAATGAAAAATAGAATACATAAACCACTTCGTCAAGTATTAACAAAAAAAAAATAGAATATTTTTACAAACAAAAAAGATATAAGGAGAATGAATAAAAGTGCTGAAGTTATAATTTTTTAAATAGTTAAAAGCACATTACTTTACACAAATATTTATTTCGCCGTAATAACTTCTCAAGAGACTAAAAAGAAAAATAGCGATTCGGAAATATTGGGTCACCAACATTTTAGTACCATTTGATTATGTTTATTTACGAACATTGTAAATAAGTCAACTTGTAAATATGTAATTTTTATTTAATAAATCTCTCATCACGAAATTAACAATTATATATATTTTCAGATACTCTTATACTTATTAACATATTCATACAAATTTAAATAAAGTTCCAAATAAAATATTGCTTTTTTTATAAAATTAAAACATCTTTTATATTTTTAAACTAATGAGATAATATAATTTCCTGATTTTTAGTGAAAATATGTTTTCTTTAAAGGGGTCCACGGACTGCTTGATTATCTATTAATTGAAAAAAAATTCAGATTTCAATTATCTAATTTTTTCTGATATTATTATTATTATTTCCTATTCTCACATAAGCGCTAATAGGTTTATTTTATTTTTACAACAGACTAATCTTCTCATTACATAATTTCAAATTTCTTGATCTATTCTTATTTTTGAGAAAAAATTTCTATTATTCATGTACATTTTGAAAATTTGATTTTTTAAAATGCATGCCTCTTATGCATTGATATTTAAAAAATTGCATGAGTTTGTAATTTTTAATTTTGGTCGAATATTATTTTTGTTGTTATGTTAAACATGGTCTCAATAATTTTATATGTGTTTTGAATGGTTCTATAAATGTTTCGTTGCTGAAAAATAACATTTTCGGTCTTATATGACTTTTTTTATGATTATTATTGATTGGTATATATATCATATGTAAATGAACCCAAATAAAGATTCATCACACTACTTAGTTACTTAAATCTTAACTGATTGTTGAGCGTGTGAGTAATTGGATGATGGTTGCTTTTTCTTATTCATCGGACCGGCTGCAATATAAGAAAATACACACAAAACCGCATAACAAATTTGATCGCTCATTGTCGATTTATATTTTCGCTTAATTATAACTCTTGTTTTTGGATCTATGATATTATGGTAGAAAAATTTTTATTATTTTATTTGCAATACATGTTAATGTACTGAATTAAAATCAATGAAAATAAAGTTTCGAAATTAGTAAATATGCACTTACTGTATTCTTCGATTATAAATATTCCACCTTTTTGAGTGTAGCATTTTTTAATATTTTCCAATTTCACAAAGAACTGTTTATGACAAGGCCAAGTAAATTTGCAATAAAGGTAAAATTGAAGAAATCATATAAATAATCAAGAACAAATGTAAAAAATTAAAGAATTATATTATATTTATAAATATATACGTTAAAATGCTTCTTCTAAATCATTCTGTAAATTGATAAATAAATTAAAAAAAATATTGTTCCAAATATGAAAAAGAAAACCACGAAAAATAAGAGATAAGTAACAGCAACAACTCATAAGCTTGAATATTAGAAAAAATAAAAATTAAATAATTAACCCATAGAGACCGCTAATTTTTTTTAATTATTTTAAATTATGAAACTATTTATCAAAGATGGAATTAGAACATGCATATTTAGGAGTATAATTTCCAAAAAAAGGTGAATATTTTTTTAAGTTATTTAGAAGCGAATAAAAGTGATTTTTTTGTTTGAAACGTGTGAATATATTTTCATATGAGGAAAATTCAAAAGTAAGTTGAAAAAAACTAATATCGTCAAAACTAAAAGAGCAAAAAATATATTTATTTGATGGCAAAATGCAATTTCGAGGCAATTATTTTTTGCGATTTTGATTTTTAAAATCAATTTCAATGTTTAAAATTTAAAAAGTAGAATAGTAATAATTTTTCTCGCTTAATTTAAATCTAAAAAATGTCATATATTTACACGCAAATTACGAGGACAATGCAAGATAAAGTAATTTTAAATCAGGCTAAAGCATTCAAATATTACGATTTCAATGTAATAGAGATTAATTTGTAGAGTTCAATATACCTCGAAATCCTGAGTAACACACATATAATAACAGGTTCGGAAAAGAATAGGTGAGAAGAATGTATATAGGTTGAAAACGAAATAATTGTTGTGTGTTTCATAGAGAGATCATCAAATCAAATCTCAAGGCACAATATTCAATTTCACACATTTGTTCAAATAAAATCGAAAATTTGTTGGATAATAGGCCCAGCATCAAACACGGTTTGTGATCAATTAAAATCGTATATAGGATTTGATTGTCATTGTTTGAAATTGATAGGTATATTTTTTTTGAATTCATTTGTCATAGAAGAGGTTAGAAATCATGGGTATGAATGAATGGGTTTGTTTTTATGAATGATATAGATTATAGGAAGTAAAAACAAAGTCAAATTGCGAGCAGAAAGAAAAGAAAAGAAAAAAGATTTTAGTTTAAAAATTTGAGAGACAGAGAGAGAAGGAATAGATAAGAAAATAAGTTACTTGTGCAATCTTTTATTAATCATGTTTAGCAGTTTGATTAGCGTATTAAAAAAATTGAAATTTCTTAAGATCGATAAAAAGGAAGGTAAGAAAGCTTAAAGCGGAAACAACGAATTCAGTAAAGTTTAAACATTTGAAAAAATTTCACTATTAAATCTAAGGCCGTTTCTTGGAAGAAAAAAGTATTTGTTTAATGAATAAAAATCATGCATTTTATCGTTTTGAAAATTATCAAATTAAAAAAGTCAATTTATTTTAAACGTATTTTGAATTATTTTGAAATATTAAAAATTTAAAATCGGCCTGGAAGTAGAAAAAGGCTCGGGTGTGCAATTAATAATTCTTGAAATTGTATTCTATGAGCTATAATTGATCAATTTAAAATCTTTAAGAACTTTGAAAAATAAAAACAGAACTCACCTTGCTACAAGCGAACAAAAGTCCAACACCCTCCATGCACACTTGAATCAGACCTCCTTCACCAGTGGTCAAATCTTGAACAGGGAATTCACCTCCTAATTCAGTACCTGATCAAAAATTTTTTCAAATTGTACATTTAAAATCATTTTAAATCTCAATTTCGCCATAACATAATTGTAATAAAAAAAATTAATAAATAATCATCATGAATTTATTACCTGGTGGAACGCCACCTCTCGTCGCCGCTTTATCCATTGCCTGTTTTATAGCATAATAGAGATCTCTACTTCGTTTTGATCGGTATTTGTGCAGATGTGTTTGCCCTTCAGATCGCCTCCAGAGACCTATGAATAATAATTTTGAAATATAAATTCAAATCATTTTGCATTCTAATTCATATTAAAAAAAATGAAATTTACATAAAGTTTTATTTTTTGGACAATAAGTCATGTTTACCAGGCGTTCATACCACCATCGCTCTAAAATAGTACCTGAAATTGACCTAAGAATAAGTCCGTCATCCCGAACTTCCATAAAGCACATTTGATCTAAATTATTTGACTTGAACGAATTATTAATTGGATCATTGTTTTTCAAATGATCAACATCTTTTTTATCTCTATCACGCTCTATGTAAAGTGTAAATGTTTGTCTATGGGTTTGACGACTTGCCAATGGCTTCAAATCGACATCATTATCGTGTAGCTCTTCTAAGCGTTGTAATAATGAATTTATCTCATCTGAATAAATCACACCAATATGACATCTGCCTAATAATCGTCTTATTTTATTTCGAATCATTTGTGGATTTACTTTAAGCATTATCATGAATGCAATCATATTGTGCAATAAATTGGTCAATAATCTATCCTCCTCATGTTCTAGACGTTTACGTTCAGCATCGTTTAATGTCTGATATCTATATTAAAAAATTTAGTATTTATTTTTAATTTCATATACCGACTAATTACCTTTCAATCATCTCGCTCGTGCCCTGATCAAGACCAGACAAATCTCGCTCCTGACTTACTGCATCCAAAAACATATCGCCCCAAAACTCTGGATCATCCCAAAGTGTACTTTTGTCTTTACCAATCAGGCCTTGATATAAGTATGTTCGCTTAGATTCAGCTACCGTTGGATTCATTAGATTGCCTGTCTGGTAGTGAATTCCATTGCTTATACTAGATTTTGAGCTCCAAAACGATCCTCGACTTATTTTATTGCCATTCTGAATATTTTTTTTTAAGTATTAAGTAAAGTAAAATTAATAAATTTATCATGAACTTACCATTCCATCTAACTCTGAATCCGAATATGTGTTGCGATAATTCGATGGTATTTGACCAAGTTTATTTTGATAAATCGGATTCACAGTCAATGAACCAGTTTCACTCGCATTGCAATTTGTTGTAGTAGCAGTGGTGTTAATTGAGCTACTTGTTGTAGTAGATAAATCGCTAACTTCAGATTCAATGCTTTCAATTCTATTCAAATTTATTGTTGATTGATTACTTTGCTTCTTCGATTCGATATTTGTATCTGATGTTATATTTCCCATTTTTTGTGGTGAAGATTGAAATTGTTCGTTTAATTCATTATCTGACATTTGAAAAGTTATATTAGACAAATTTTCATTGCTTCCAAATGGACTAGTAACTGTAGTTGATGCAACTGAATTGAAATCCGTATTTAATTTACCATTTCCTGTAATTGATGGACTACCGTTTGTTACAGTGATTGTAGGCTGATTTTCATCAGTAATCGCTTTTGACCAATAATGTGTATGGGCTATTTCGAGAATAATCAAAGTTGACTGCATGCCACCTAGACCATTATTTAAATATGTATGTTCAAGACCATGTATCAAAGCTATTAACAATTTTAACATTCCTTTCCACACTGCTTTACTTATTTCAACATCTTGCACATGATCATCTGGACTTAACTTATAGTCTAGTTTTTTATTTAATCTAGAAACCACAAAATTACGATAATTTTCATCTTCCATCAAATTTTTTAATCTGTTGAATTTCAACCATCCGATACCTTCACCAGTTAGTACATTATCGATAACACATTGGAGAAAATTTTGATTTTCACTTTGTTGCAATTTAGATGTTTGTCTCTTACCAGTTTGCGATGTTTGCGAGCAATAAAAATTTGCACTGGCCTGTTGATTCGAAGACTTTAATGTATTTGATTTCTTGGCTGGACTTTTTCCGACTGGTTGAAATTGCTGAAATTGTTGTTGTTGTTGTTGCACTTTTTCTTTCACACGATCTACCATTTTACCGCTGAAAAATCCACTTAATACTGAACTTGTCTTATCAGCTAATCCATTTATTTCGTGTGAAAATTCAAATTTATCTAAATTTGCACTCAAATTCGACGTAAATTTATCACCCAAGGTACTATTTGATTTAGTTTGATCAAATTTGAGTAATGAGTGACTGGGCGTTGTGTTTGAATGCATAGTTTTTGTAGTTTGTACCTGTTGTTGATTAGATATACCAATAAATTGCTGTTTGGTAGTGTTAGTTGTTTCATTGAATGCTTGTAATTGTTGTATCAGGACGTTTTTGCGGCCATCTAAATCTTTTTTGGTAGCTTGTAATGCATCACGTGTATAACTTTTTGCCTCCTTTGTAAATCGATCAAAAAAGCTAGATGCTGAATTTTGATGTTTAGGTGGTTGTTGCGATGAAGATTTAACAAGTGTTTGTGTTGGTTTATTCAAGTTGGTAATAGTATCGTTTTCTCGATTTGTTTGATTGTTCGGTAAATTATTGCTTGTATTTTGCATTGAATTTGATAATATATCTGTCCGATTAAACACACTTGCTATGCTAATTGTCTGATTAATTGTGGGTGATGAATAGACTGAATCTTTACGATCAATGACCGTATTGTTTTTGTTTGACGTTGGCTTCATTGATAAAGTTTCATCAAAAGTAGTCGAATGTTGTCTTTGTTGTGATTTCGTTTGTTGATTATTATCTGTAGAGTGATGTTGCTGTTGAGCTTGTATTCCTTGATTTTGTCGTTCAATATTACCATCCAATGAATAAAATTTATGAGGTGTTGTTGCACGAACAGTACCTAAACAGCTTCCGCTTGTTGAATTTGGTCGCTGTTGAAGTTGATCAGGTTTTTTGGGTGATTGAAGAATTAAAGAACTTTGATCAGCATCAAATGTTTGTTGCTTAGTCGAATTTCGATTTGATGCCGGCGATACTAGTATCGTTGCAGTTGAAGATGTTGTTGATGTTGATGAGCTGGTAGTTGTCGATATTTGATTAAACTTGGATTTACTTTTATTTTCATCATTATTTTCTTGATATATATAATCATCAATATTTGATTTTTCGTTGTGCATTCTATTTGTTTTTAGATCAGTTGCATAGTTATCTGTTTCATCAAATAGTTTTAATTCAGTATTTGGATCTAAATCGCTACTACTAGATAGACTGCTAGTGGATGAATATTGTGATGAATGTCCGTCTTTATCACTTTTAGAATAGATACTCTTTTCATTTTTGTTATTTCTATTTACATTCTCCAGATTTTCATTATTATCTAAAGTAGCAAGTTCAATGATCTCTCCAGTTTCTGATGGTAATTTTAGCATCGTCGGTGCGTTATAAACATCTTGATCGCTAAACATCTCTTGCATTTGTGTTTCTTTTAAATGACCTTTATAATGAAAAGATTTCAAAAAAATAATATTATAAGTTTTTTTTTCATTATTTGACTATAAAATTAAATGTAAAATAGTCATCTTTATTCATTTAATATTGTTTTAAATTAAATTTTCATTAAAAATCTTGACGTTTAAATGATCAAATTTCGAATAAATTATTTGAGATTGAAAAAGGAAAAACATACTTGCTGAAGATGAAATCTCACTTTTAAGGAAATCATTTGCAAAATTAGTTAATGAAGAACAGGACGATGATGAACTAATTTCTTCATCAGATATATATTCTTCTTCTTGATTCAAAATTATTCGAGATGGACTGTAACATTCACCTGTTTGTTTGCTAAGAAATTGCACTAGAAACTGTTTGTCACATTTACTCCATATTTTATAATTGAGCGTTTGCAATGTTTGGCCAAACCATTTTACTTTATCACCCACAATTTCTGGTGCATATACTCCAGTTTGAACTCTTAAAAAGGCAACATTTGTCGGACAAAGTACAAATTCAGCATAATATTCAACGGCCTGTGTTCTAATAAATTTTGATAAAAAAGGAGATTTTTTAGGTCGACTTTGAAGAAAACTATTTATTTGAACCGCAACTACTGGTCGTGGATAAAGTTTGATTGTTCGAGTGTGCTCTGTGAAATTTTGTAGTATATTAGGCGAATTGAAAAAATTGACCATTGCAACACGTGTGGCCACATCTACACAGTCTACATCGTTTTTTATGTATGTTGAAGGATGAAATTGTTGACGATTAATCATCGAACTTGTATTAGACATTATCTGCAATGCTGCTTTCAGTTGATTAGCCAAAATTGTGTGTTCTGGTTCGGGAAATGAAGGTAGATCATCTGCAGCCTCTGGTTTTACTATTTGATTCATATCTAAATCAATCAGCCATACATCATTAGGTAATGTGAAATGTTTTTCTCTTAATTTCAAAAAGCTGGATGGAATTCCAATTATATAGGGAGTTGGAGCCAGTAAAAGCTATATTTCGAAATTTAAAAAAAAAAATCCATAAAGATGAGATTTTAGGGTAAAAAAGAAAATTACCTGTTCAGCTGATTCTAGAGAAGCCGGCAATAGTGGAATGACAGGAAACATATATTCTAATGGATATAACATCGCAACAAAGGCCATTACTGAGATACACAACGCGTTATAATTATTTGATTGGAGAATTACTTTGTGTTCAAGTAGAATGCAAGTCAATATTTGTATGCAACAATTAACACCAAGTAGTTCAAGAGGTAAATGTAGAGGAAAATCTATTAAACTAAATCGTGTGTGCTCAGAATATGCAAATGTAAGTTTTGCTATTTCAGGCAAATCTATTATTTCGAGCTGATTTAGAAGAATTAAAAAAGATTTGTTATTATTAAAAATTATTCAATATAAAATTAATAAAATATTACATCCCATTTGATCAAATTACTTACATCTAATCTTGTTCGACCAGCTATCGGTACAGGTGCACTTAATAAGCTCATTATGAAAATTTCGATTTGTTTTAAATCTTCTTTTATTTGATTATCTTCACAAAACTTGATTGAAGATTCTCCTGTAAACAGACTCCATATGATATTTCTATATATGTTTCAAATATTAATATTATTTTAAAACAATTGCTTGAATCATTATTAAAAACTATTTTTTTACCTTCTTGTATCTGCTTGGATCATTTGTTCGTATTCATTGTTATTACGATCAAATTGTTTATTTGCATATTTGGTATTACAACGTTCAATTAAACGTTTAATTATGAAAAGACATTCTCGAAATGATGAAAAAAATGGGTGATGACTTATGAGACAAAGTGATGTTAAACTTTCTACATAAATTGGACGATGGTGATTCGGTGATCTGGAATGTGAGGGTGAAATCGGTGTAAGTTGAGAGGCAGAAGATTCTGGTCTAGGTGATTCACTTAGATCTAACTGATTGGTATTAAATATATCGGCCAGTGATTGTTTATTAAAATCCGAAAGTGCATTTCGATTATTTAAGAAATGATTTCGCACTTTTTCATCACATATTTCATTACTTTGATTCACTATTGCAGTTGTGCTATTTGCAGTTGTAGACTGAGTTGTAGTGCCATGATTTTTTTCCACATCTCGATAGAAATTCAAACAAATTCCATATCTAGTTTTGTTTGTATCTTTATCAGTTAATGCAAATACGAATGAATTGTTTGTAGATTGTTGGCCGAACGATTTTGGTTTTGGCAGATTTTGAATACACCCTTCAGGCTGACAAAACAAGGGTACAATATTAGCTGGTAATTCGAAATCTTTATGATCAGAAATAGGATATCTTCGCAATAATTGAGGTGTATTTACTTTGCTATGTCCACTAGCTTTGTTATTACCAACTACTACAAAATAATCAAATAGACGTGGACATATTTTACGACTGAACATGTCACACATTATTGAATTTATTTTTATGTATGCTCAGAGCTTTCTTGATCTTTTGGTGGCACTTAAAATATCTATCTAACTATCTAAAATATTTAATAATTTTTTATTTTTTATACACACACAATGTTACAAGTTGCTATTTTTTATTAGAACATAAATTATCAAAAGTATATTCTTATCTTATTCTTCAATCAAGTAGTTTATTAATGAATTAATGTGTCCATTCAAAAATTGAAAAAATCTGTAACTGTATATTATAAAAAAATAAAATTTATTTTAGAAATCGATTGAAAAATTACATTGAATTATGTTGATGTCTGATTATTGTAAAAAAACACATTTAACAATAAATTATTGAAACTTGTGAAATCAGATTGCAAAATTGATATTTTTTTTCCAAATCCATTTAATTGATTTGGTACTTGATTTTTTACGAAATCTTATCAATTAATCATTTTAGCAGAGACACATTTTTTAGCGTTTTTTAATCTATATATAAAAATAATTTTGATCTATAAACATTTTAGCATTTTATTTATTTTAAAATAAATTTAACAAATAAATCGGAAAAATTGACACAAAAAGAAAAATTCAACTATCGGGATAAATTCAAGATGATATAAAGACTTGGAATTTCGAATTAAAATTTTCAAATTTGCTCAATCACGGTTAGAGATTAATTTGAATTTTAAAAAAAATGTATTTAGATTTTTTTTCAAAATGATAAATAATTGAAAGTATGTACGACAACAAAGTAATTAAAATTTTTATTTATTTTCAATTTATGGTCGCAAAATTACTAGTGTAATTTTTTTATCGATCATTTTTTTTAAATTAGATAGCTATATTTTTAATTATTGTAATAAAGGCTAAGTGAAAAAAAAAATTGAAATTAAAAAACTAATCATATTAAAAGCAAAAAAGTCGCATCAAAAAGTTATTTTGACTTTAAATTTTTCGATTTTCGAAATTTTTGAACCAAAATTTAACTCAATTTTTAATCAGGCGAATTCGAGTATTTATTGACATTGATATAGATTGTTGTCTTAGGATTTTTTCGGTGTGCAAATTTCAGTTTATCAACTGTATAAAATAATATTTTAGTCGAACGAACTCACAATATCAAGATGTGCGCTCCCACTAAATACGTAAGCAACTTTAGCTCTGAACACGCAAACTCTCCGGAAATCATTTCTGCTGTATTAGGTCTTATTTAGTTTTTTTTACTTCGCTGTATATACTTTTTATAGACATGGTCCTTCTTTCGCAATTACATGCTTTAAAAAAAGAATATTTCAATTAAACTTAACTTTTTTTTCAATAGTAAATTTGCATTCTATGTTTTTTATGAAATTGTTATCTCTGTCGAAAATATATCAAATATTTGCGCTTACTCGAACAACTCGAAAAATTTCTCGGCCAAATTTTTTAGGAAACTAGTTCATAATCTTGTTTTTATATTTAGGTCTTTGGGACATTTATTCTCTTGTCGAGCAAGAGCTAAAATTTTTTTTTTGAAAAAAAAAATCGGAAAAAATTTTTAGTTGATTTTTCATTTCAAGATTTATGTTTTCACGTAAAAAAATTAATAGATATTAAAACGATTTTGAAAAAAGAATGATAAGGGTTTAAAAAAATTGCTATTAATTCAAATTTTTATGCAAAAAGGTCTTACCTAATTTCATGAATACTATTAGAACATAAATTTATTTAAATATCTTTGAAAATTTTTTCTGAACATGAATAAATTATAATCTCTTTTAAAATAATGTTTGGTTAAAGATTTAACTATAAGCTTAATTATAGTAATAATAAGATAAATAAACTTTGATTTTATTTATTCCTTATTCTAATTAAATTTGATTGAAAATTATATTCAATGGAAAATTTCTTAATCTTCATTTTCAAATACAATAATTATTTAATTCGATCTTCAAAGATTGATTTAAATTTACTTGTACAAAATCAGTATAAATCTTGATCTGATGGAAATTGAAATTATTTTTTAATAAAAGTTTGAATTTTTTGAATTTACTTATTCTTTCTTATTTTCATGTGAATTAAATCTAGTATTATACCAGTCGTCGAAATGAAATTTATGAAATTTTCTTGAAATTGCAATCAAATTTTTGATCATCTTTTTTTTTCGCTACTTTTAATTTATTTTTGTTTACCTTTTTAAAGATCTTTAAAAAATTATGTCTTTTTAAATATATTTATAGCATAAATATGACATAACATACCCTTAAGAATTTAAACCGAATTAAAGATTAAAAAATGATAAATTATAACTTAAAAATATTATTTTTTTTTTTTTTTTTTTTTTCATAATTTAATTACATCAAAATTTATTGAGAATTTTAGTTTAGCATCTCAACACAAAATTAAGTGAATTGAAATAAATTTTTTTTAAAATTGAATTTTCGATTTTTCACCTCATATTTAATCAAATACTATTTTATAATTTATCTTCAAGTGCTCAGCAAAATAATTTGAATAATTATCTATTAATTTTTCTTAGCTCATTCCAAAAATGAATTTTATTTTTAAAAGTCGTGAAAGCAAATAAATTGGTATTATCTTAAATTTATCACATGATAATATTTTCAATAATTTTTTTTAGCAAAGTGGAAATTCGAATGATCTATTAATTTCATTTATTGAAATGTAATTTCAAGCTAGATCTATATGATTGGTAATAATTTGGGAGAATAATTCTCTAGATTTATTGTTAATAAGATTATTTTTTATAAAAATTTTCAAATATACCAAAATTATATCAATTTGAAAAAATAGCAAAATAATTTCTGGTCATGTTTTATTAATATCAAATTTACAAAAAAAGACTCTGAATCACAAACGAAGGATTATAATTTTACATTAAATAGGATTTGAAAAAATTTAATTTCACATACGAGTTAAGGTTATGATTCTTGATTTTTTTTTCGAAAAAAATATTTGGACTAGAATTCAATACAGATTTTTTTTCTTTATTAATTATTTATAAATTAAATCAAACACTATGTTTTCAAATCATAGTCATGATATAAGTAATTGAAAGTCTAATCATGGATTTTTGAACAAACAGTATTGGTGATAAAACTTTTATGAAAAAAAGATAGACTAAATATTATAATGACAAATGGCGAACAAAAATAATTTATTGCAAAAATTTGAAGCTGTTAATATTATTTATAATGGCAATGATTTGAAATGTAAATAAAAATGTCACAAATTGATTATTTTCTTGGACTAAGTTTGCAAATATAACTGATTCAAATTGAAAAATAAATGAGTACTTTTTTTTTAAATACATTTATACATTTATATATATATATATATATATTATATTAAAAAATATCGATAAGCATGAATAATATGGAAATATAGTGGTTGACACACTCAGCAAATCAATATTTTTTTGATAAGTAATCTTGCTCGATAAATATGCATTGTATAGTGAAAATGTCGAAAATAATCAATTTTATTAATGATTAACAAACAAGATTTAAAAAATTATCGGTTTTCTTGAAAAAATATCAAAATTTCTTATTTTTGGTAAAAAATGTTGAAATTTAGCATTATATATCCTAGAGATAATAAAAAACAACTGATAACATAATTGATTTTAGTTATTGTTTTCATAATTGAAAAATTCAATATCATAAG
>BLXL01010548.1:0-18277 GCA_023170135.1 Acarapis woodi
TGTATCTACAAAATAAAAAAAAAAAAGATTTTCGATTTAATTATAAAATTCCGAATCTATTTTAACTTTTTTATGCTATACACAACTTGTCAGTTAGAAACCTTAGCCTATATTTTCATTGAAATTCATTTATTTACTTGAAGATTAGATCTTTTATTTTTTTATCATATTTGATTTTTCTCGAATTGCTGACTTCTAGTTTTTTTTTTCAAAATTTTTTCTATTCAATTCAAGAAATATTTTTTTTACACCAAATATTCTCGGTCATATTGCCTTCACTACTAAAACTTCTTGAAATCAAGAATTTCGACAGAAAAAGTGCGTTTGCGTGATTGGTTTAAGTACCTTTTTTATTGACTTTAGAAAAATTGTCTTAAACTAGTTTAATTTGCAAAATAGTTTTTATTTTTTTGAACACATGTTTTCATTATTTTTAATTGAAACTTGTTGAAAATTATATTTAATTGCTAAAAGATAAAATGAATACTATCCAAGTCAACCTAAATGTAAAATAATCTAGAAAAAGAAAAAAACGTTTTTGACCATCAAAAATTTGTGTGATGATAATTCTATCGAATATAAAGCTTTAATTATTCAAAAAGATCAAAATATAAAAAAAAGTCTAAAATCATGTAAAAAATATTGAAGTTAGTGCTAATTTTTTGAAGGATAATCGATTTAAAGATGATAATTAAACAAATGGTAATCCAAAAAATTGATTGGTCTGCAAGCAACAAATTACAATATTGTAAGTCTTGAAAATATTAGACAATTCTAAAAAAAATTAAAATGGAGTAAACGAAATTGTTTAAGATTTTTCAGAAATTAGATAAAGATTTAACTATAACAGAAAAAGTTTTTGATAATTCAACAATAACATTAAGCAAGTTTATTTAAAAAAATTACTAAGAGTTTGTATCAATTTAATCTGATTATTTAATGATTTTCGCGAGTTCTATTTGCAGTGTTCACAAATGCAATCTAAGAGATAGTGCTCCAAAATATGAAATGTACAAAGACAAAATTTTGTAAAAAAATTATTGCTTTAACAAGTTTTTCTAAATAAATTAGTAATAATATTTAAAAACAAATTTGAAAGTTTAAAAAGAATTGAAAAAATAATGAATTTAATCATTAAATTTTTAAATTATTAAATTAATAAGTAAAAAATTAAACTAGCTTAACAATAATTTTAGTTATATAATAAATGCTGAAAAAAACTTACTCGTATACTTTAAAGAATAACAAGACATTAGATTCAAGAGTTCGAAGCTGTTTTCAAAAAATATAAGTAATTTTTTCTAGCCTAACGTTCTAATTGATAATAAAATTTAGGAAAACACTTTGTTAAAAGATGAAAAAAAAGTCCGCCAATTTTATTCAAAACTTACATGAGCGGTGAAAATCTGATCGGTGATATTCTTATCAAAGAAATATTTTTAGATACGGTTTAATTAAATTTTTGAATCTAAATTGAAGCTATTCATTTTGTCCGTAACAAATTACTCTTTCTAATGATGATGATTACATTTTTTAAATTTATTTAATTTTTATAGTTTAATTTTAAATATCTAAAATTTTTCTTTTCACGATTAATTTTACAAATTTATCTATCGAAAATTTTATTAAAAAATTTATAAATCATAATACTGTTTTCTGTTTGAAAATAAATTTTAATATATTTTTTTTAAATCTCATTTTTGAATGAATTTATTAGTCTTATTATAAATATATTTTCCATACATTTATAAATCTCCAAGAAAAATGTATTCATGGATATAATTTTGAGTTTCATTTTTTTCTCGAGAACGTAACGGAGAACGAAGTAACTCAAATTTCATATTCTTTTTATTTTTTTCTCATTAAAATCTAATTTTTAATTATTTTTTGTGGAAAATTTTTATATATTTCTAAAATTAGGCATACTAAAATATATCTGTCAATAAAATTAGTGGTCTCTCTAGACTTATTAACAGGTTAATAATAAATTTAATTTTTTTAGTGAAAAAAATCCATTTTTCAATTTAGTTTTATAAATAACTAACCACAAAAAAATAATTTTTTAATATATTTCTTATAAAATTTTAAGAAACTTATTAATTATTCTGATATATTTTAACTAGATTTATAAAAATTGACTTATGTAAAAATTTATTTTCTAATTTGTGACTTTTTTATCTCGTTCAATATGAAAAAAAAATCAACATTAACAAGAAGCGACTTTCAGAATTTTTCGATAAATAAATCATTGTAAAAATTATAATTTTCAAATATTTTATTCAATCGTCATAATTATTAAAATACAATTTAATCATCTCAAAAGTGTTAAATTCAGTTCACATACTAGTCGATGTATAGTCATAGAAGCACGAATTATGTGAACCAGATTAGATATCAAACACAGATGAGC
Source organism: Acarapis woodi (assembly GCA_023170135.1). Taxonomy (NCBI): domain Eukaryota; kingdom Metazoa; phylum Arthropoda; class Arachnida; order Trombidiformes; family Tarsonemidae; genus Acarapis; species Acarapis woodi. The sequence continues at coordinate 2,411 of BLXL01010548.1, forward strand.
AGATACATTTTAATCATACATAGTATAAAAATATGTCAAATATTAATTCAATTCTTTGATGGAGAAATTCTTCGAAATTCAAAATTCGATCATAGATGCGTTCAGGATATTTTTTTTTTCATAAAATCATATTAGAAAAGAAGCGAAATCAACGAAAAAAGTAGAACATAATAGGTCTATCATTAAAAGTGTAAAAATAAATTAATTTGTGAGAGTCAACTGGACAGAGAGGCACGTGTCTCTCTTGAGAAATCTACTATAGTTATTTTATGAAGTAGACAATGTACAATTTCGCAATGTGCCCTTTAAATGTACACATTGTAATAATCTAATAGCGGTACTATTTCAAGTACGTGATCAACGATTTTTTTTCAACTCACATTTCCGAAATGAACTCATAACATGTTGACGAGTTTACTAGTCAAGCCAATCTGAATTGATTATATATAACTATTTTTCTTTTAAAATTTATATTAAGTATTAATACACATTGATTGATAAAAATTATTTATCGTGTGAATATTTGTAATATGATTAATATACATATTTATATTATATCATGAAAATAAATTTCAGAATTATATGTTTTTATCTGTTAACGATGTTTAATAGTCGATCTAAATCAAACTATCAAAATGTCAATTTCCGTATGAATAGTATTCTCTTATGATTTATATTCGCGTCAAATGTTGTCACAAATGAGCTGATGATCTTGTTTCATCATCATTAATATTAGTGTGCTGAAACATTCTTTAATTGAAATTAAATATTATATAATGTCTTTTTAGTGAAAACAGAGAATTTTTTCGCACTCTTCAAATTTATCGACATTGAAATGATTAAAAAATTATTGAACTTTTTCACCATATAATAGATAGTTTTGTGTTTCCGCCTATCCAATGATAGTACTTTGTGTTCAAACTAGCCAAGACAAATTCTTCAGATATAATTCTTTACTTTTTCATTCTAACTCTACTGTTTCCATAAATAAAACATTGAACCAAGTGAAAAAGTCGAACTTAATATACTTTTCAATTGTTTGATTGATGTTTTTTCATTTGAAAATTAGTTTTTTTTCAAGAATAAAAAAGAATTTATACATATGTTTCAAAGAATCTGTCTTTTAACTAATTGAATTTTCGTTGTTTGATAAAATTCTAAATTATGCGTATGAATTGTTTATTGATTTATGCTGGCCAGTTATTTTAATATTTACGCAATATGAATCGACACTTAGTTTTGAGAATTGATTATATCTTAACACGCAACGAATTATATTTAATTATTTTTTTAAAAAAAAAAAGCCAAATTGTATGAAATATTAAATTGTTTTATGAGAGGTTTAAATTAAAACTTACAAGAACTATAGACGTATATCGATGAGATAATGATAAAGAATAAACTTAGAATTCCTATTATAAGAGCACAAATGAGCAAATGATGAGTAAATGATGATCTATTTGTTTTACAGATTAGTTGTGGCTGATTACTATTTACACAATTATCAAGGCTAAGCGTAGGGTTTGTCACGTGATTGAATTGATTTTTCTTATAATTTATAGGCCAAACGGTGATTGGATTTGATTTAAGTTTATTTGTTTTCAATCTAGGTGGAGTGAAAAATTGACCATTTAATCCAGTAGGTGTGATTTGAAATGGGTTTGATTGCATCAGAGTTGTACTAGCAGTACTCGAAGTTGACACTGGTTGCCATTCATCTTGATATTGATTGCTCTGTGTATTTTGATTAAAATTCTGTTGTATACGTGGTTGTGAGCCTTTTTTCAATTGACTTTCTAGTGTTTGATAATTCGTTGATTCATCATAACAATTTGTTGTTGATTTATCATTTAGATTTTTGAAATAGACCATTGAATTGGCAGATTCATTTATTGGATTTACAATCACATTAGACTGTTCTTTAACTGTCTTTGCTAAAAACCTTTCGTAATTAGCTCCTAATTTTAAATGGGACGATTGTGTCATTTTAATGCACTTTTATTTTGTTTATTTGTACCCTCTAAATATATTTTTCTTATCAAGTAACTTATGAAAAGTAATCATATTTTTTGAGAGAATAATATAATAGATAAAGCTGTCATATACAAATAAAATTTTTCAAATCACAAATTTTTCAATAATACACAATCACTTTTTTTATTTTTTACCAGTAAAAAAAATTTGAATTTAATATCAATTTCCCAAAAAAAAATATTACAATTTTCGGAAAATTCAATCTCGAAAAATTTATCAAGAAGGCATTAATAGTATTTGACAGGATGTTCTTGTTTTTTTTAAAATTGATGAAAAATGTGAAATTTTTAAAAGTAACAAACCTGAAGAAAACTGAAAAAATTCTATGAATATCAAATGATTCACATTTTTGAACTATTTTAAGGGAAAGTTCATGCACTGTATTTTATTTTAGGTAACATGCGTGGATTCCAATGTGAATTTAACATCTTTTAACGTTGTAAAAGAGGAATAATCAAACCCCGCCTAGTTTCAGTTCTTCTATTAGTAAAGAATATATTGATTAATATACATTTGAGAAAAATTCCTGCAAAAACGAAATTATTTTTAAAAACGATATTTATTTATAATTAATCATTTGCGATTTTTTTCTCTATTCACCTTTAAGCTAATCAAGCAATGAAAATTAGACCAAGTCAACAGTTTGTCGGATGGACATTTAAATTAATATGGACTAGTAGGGAAGTTTGATTACAGAGAAAGTGTAATAGACATACGTAGCGAATGAATAATCATTTTTCTAATCTGGATTGTTATACTAAATGTACATTTTTAAAACAAGTTTAAAAAATCGAAAATTTGTAATAATTTCGTAGGATTTGTACCAATGAATTGAATTATTTATTTTGCTATGATATGATCAGTATCAAATAAAATTATAATTATTCCATATAAAGAAAATAACATTATGCAATATCAAGAGAAAATCTTTTTATATTGTTGAGGACAAGTTGGTAAGGATTTTTTTTTAGTGTAATTATATGTGGTAATGTAAAGTAACATCGCTAATAAATTATGTATTCTTAATATTTTAAATTCTATTTAGTATTTTATAGAAGAGAATATAATGATAAAATCAGAAAGGGTCTATAAATGCAAAAATTATGTATATAATGATAATTTTTTTTTTCATATCAAATTCAAATTAATTCCGATTAATTTAAATTCATTAGTCTATTTTTTCAAACTCATATAAATTGAATAAAAAAAAATAAATAAATAATAAATTTTTTTTATGTAAAAAATTAAAAATTTTATAATCTCCCTGGCAAATAATCGTGAATTTTGAAAATTTCTAATTTTTCATTTTTCATTTGAATAAATTTCATACTATTTTATTATTATAAGATATTATATTTTCGCATATAATTTATTGTATTGTTTTCGTACGGCAATTTTTTACAATTATTTGTCTCTAATTGATTCTTTTTTTACATCAGATTAGATTAAATTTGATTACATTAAATAAGACTAGATTTAAATCATAAAATATATATAATATTTCATCAAATAGGGATTTTAATTCAACCTGTTGGACTTTTATTTAAAAAATTTATAAAAAAAATTTATTAGTGATAATTAATTTAGTTTGAATTATCATTTTTTTTTCAAGTATAGCACAAGACTTGTATATAATTTTGAGTGATCACAAATAAAATAAAATTATTATTTTGTAAGCGTATTCAATTAGACAAATTTTATTAAATTTGAAATTAAAAAAAGAGTGTTTCGTTGAAGTTTCATTTTTTTAAGTTCCTAAAAAATCTTCAGCTATAAAGTTATATCAAAAAATTATTCAAAGAAGTCTAAATTATTTTTTCGCATTTATAAATTTAATGATCTTATATTTTTTTGAAAGGAAATCTATTATTTTAATTTCAGGGTTTGAAAATATTTTTTTATTCCCAATAATTTATAATAAATATAAGATTTCGATCATCATATATTTGCTATGTTTTGAAAAAAAAGTTATTAAATGAAATATTTTTGTAACGATAATGGTTTTATTACAATTGTTCAAATTAGAGAATCAGATTTCAAAAATATAAAGATAAATAGTATTCTTTGTGCTTAAAGTGTTTGTTTAATTTATAAATTCGAATAAAATTTTTTTGCGATGAACAAAAATCAGATAGAAGTTAGTGATTTTTTATTTCAAACTGTTTATCAGTACAAATGGCTAGCCACTCTATTCAATCGCTAATTTTAATTCGCAAAAAATATCTTGGTTAGCTATTTCTAATCATTAAAAAAAACTATTAAGTATTTTATTTGGTGTGAAAAAATGATTTTAGGTTTCTTTTTGTATACTTAATTTTATTTTTTGAAGTATGAATCTCAACAGTAAATCATTGATTATATTTAGTGGTCAAATTTATAGCAGGCAAAACTACAGAAATATTTATTGTGTGAAAGAAATATAAACCTATGACTTAAAAAATTTTCAAAATATCTCATTAACAAATAAATGATATGATTAGTATTGAGCATAATTTTGGGTTTATAAATTGTAATTTTAAAAGCTTTTCAGCACTTTCGATACACAACTCTGTAGTGAACTCATTAATATCTCAATAAGTTTCATACATAATATTCGATCTATTTGTATTAGCTGATTTCTTTAAAAATCTAGCAAGAGTTTATATGAGCTCGGTTTAATGAAATTTTTTTTTTTTTAGTAGGGTAGATAAAATCAACTGATTCTGTCCCAAAAAAGTTTAACAAATTTAAAAAGTTTCATAGTTATGAGAAGTTCCATTAAAAAAAATTTATTCTTTTTTATCTAAAATGAAAAAATTTCAAAACAGTCAAAAAATGAATAAATTTTAGACTTATCTTCTTTTAAATTCTTTTAATAGCTTGTACGCTGTTATAATAATTGTTTTTGGAATTTCAATTTTTGTTTGGATGAAAAATCACATAACTTGTTGTCTAAAATGCCTTTTTCTAAATGTATATAATTTTGAATAATTGCAAAAAATTTATAATATTCACTAGCAATCATTGTTCATGAATTATGATTTTAGATTCGAGCAATATTACCATGCCACTTATCGATCATGTTGAAATGGTTGCTTTTTAATATTTTGGTTAAAAAGCCAAATTACTTCCAATAATTGAATTAAAAAAATAGTGAATTTTGAAATTATTACTCTAAAATATTTTAAATTACCATTGCTATTGAATTTTTATCCGTTTTCTTTTTGCATTGAAATGAGATTTTAATTTAAAAAAATAATTTCAGATAAATGATATTAAGAGAAATTGAAAAATGAAACGATTCATATTGAACAAAGTGTAAATGTGAACAATAATTTTATTCCAAATTAATTAGGTTGTAACTTTTCATGATTTCTATGAATTAATGATCAAAATTTTTTCAATTTAAAAATAATCTCAAAAAATAAAAAATTTTTTACTTATTTTATTTCAAAATATTTATTGAAAAAAATTGAATCTATTTCTTATTTGTGTTACTATCTGATTGATAATTAATTTGATTTTGAGCAGTTAGAAAGTTTACTAAATTTTTTTTAGAAAACAAGATGTTATTTATCTGCTTGAATTTAATAAAAATTGAAATTAAAATCTTATTTTGTGTGATTAATAATTTATCATGAATAGATAACATATGGTTTATTTTTCATTAATATCATTTCAAATATTATATAAGATTGTACATCTAAAGTGCATTTAGTTCGAAAAATTATATTATTTATACTTTAATCAATGTTTGAGCCAAGTCTCATTGAATTAGCCTAATTAAGTTGTGCTGAATCTGCATGCTTTAGATTTTTTTTTCAATCGCAAATAAAAATGGTATGTATCAAGCTTTGACTTAAGGTTTTTAATTTTCAAAGTTCATTTTGTTCGAATTCAAATTTTTAAAAATCAAATCAAGAATTAATTGAACCTAAGTCATAAGTGAATAAAATAATTATGATATGGAATCTGAAAAATATTAAATTCAAATCAAAAATTAGAATTTTTTTTTGTTAAATATTAATGGTAGTAGCATTTTTTTGCTAAAATATTTGTCTCCTTTTCTATGGTTTATACTCGAATTATCTTAGATATAATTTGAAATGAAAAATCTTATGCATCATAATCTTTTTATAGATTAATTTTTGATTATTTTTTTCTAATTAATAAAATAAAACCTTATGAAAATTCTTTAAAATTTTAGATTTTTAGATTTAATCAAATGAATGTATCGATGAAAAAAACATTTATATTTTAAAATATATAGTCTCTTGATTGTGAAATTAATTCTCAGAACAATTAAAATGAAAAAATAATCAAGATTAAATGATAATATTTTAATTCAAAACTTACTTCATTGTTAAAATAGGTTAGTGATTATTTTGCGAAACTTTTAATTGATAGGGAAATTATTCGATTTATCACAGAATGAAAAATAGCTGATTAGATCTCTCAAGATTTATAATGAACATTAATTGACATATAAAAGAGCATCATCAGATCGGCATTTCTTTTACCGTAGTGATCTATTAAACTTTTTGAATTTCTAAAAAATTTTAGAATTTATTTAAATTCTTAGATTTATTTTAGAAAATAATCACTTGATAGATGATTTTAATTATTGATCACAAAATCTGAAAATTTAAACAAACTACGTTTTGTGCAGTAAACTCATTTATTAAAATTAGGTGTTCCTAAATCAAAAGACACTTTTATTTAATTTATTTAAAAGTCTATTGTGATTTTATATAACTCGAATAGAATAATTATTTTATTTGATTATACTTTTATGAAATCAATCAGAAAACAGTTACGGAATTTCATTATATCAAAAGGACTAATTCAAAAGTAGCTATTCATTTTCGTTTCAATAAAATTCGTATAGTGTTTACGAATCTAGAACATCTCTTTTTAATTGCTTTTTCATTATTAAACGCTTGATCTTAATTAATTAACGATATAAGTTGCATGCTAGCATAACTAAAATTTGATATGCTTGCATTAGAAATTTATTTACTAGTTTTAAATTCGAGAATTGTAAAATTTTCGAAAATTCAAAACTGATTCTATTTAGAAAGTAAATAATGACAAACATTGAATCAGACTAAAAAGATAATATTTTCTATTATATTAAATGATGATTTCAAATGTCTTTTAAAGATAAAAAAAATGAGACTTTATTCATTGACTGGTTATATATTGTGAATTGAAATTTTTTTGTTTGATTCGTGAGGTATTTTTCTCAAAAAGTTTATTTATTAATTTAATGAATTCAGATTTTGAATATTTTAGTGATATTTGAATTTATTTCGGAATTCAGTACAATTTTTCACTTGTATTATCTATGTTATATTAATAAAAATTTCAAAATTTTTTAATAAACACTACAAAATTATATTTAGCAACTGTAAAGTTTCTAAAATTTAATCTTCAATTAAAAGACCACAATTTTTCTTTACAAATTTTTTTTTGATAGACAAATAAATGCGATTAATGAATGCTACTTTAATTAAATAAATGAAAAAATTACTTATTTAATTAACAGCAAGAAAAATGTATCATAATTATTAAAAAATTTATGTTTAACTACTAGCATTGTTCAAAGAAAATTTATTCATCAATGATCTCTGAATACAAATATATTTGTCGAAAACACAACAAAATTCGCAACTAGAACACACAAACAAAAAATTGAAAAAAAAATCTTTTTAGCTCAGAAAGCGACACTTATGATTTAAAACTTTTAAGGCCTAAAAATCGATTTTTAGATACCCGATACTTAATACTTTCTATATCAAATGCAGTCTGTAGATTTTTTTTCCACTTTATCATTTTCAGGGATTACAGAACATAATTCTCAGTAAAAATTTTCTAATATTCATATAAATCGTATATAGTAGTTAGTTTTCTCGATTAAAATTATATATATCATATATATGTATTCTGGGTATTATGTAAAATTTATATTAGCAATGCTTTTATTTTTCATATTTATAACATTACTTTTTTAGTCTCATGCCTAAATTTTGAACATTTTACTTTTTTATCCAACCGAAATTCTACAAAAAATTGAATCACAGTCTATGTAATAAGCCATAAAACTAAATGTTTGTATTTAAAGCATAAAATTTTCTTTAATAGTACTAAGATAATTTGCTCACGTCGAGTTTGAGATGCTTATGTCTTTTCCAACTTTTGCTCTGTGGATTTTCGAGGCTACTTATTATAATTTTTATACATTTTAACACATTTGAAGCATTCTATAATTCGTCAATATTTTTTAGTACACAAAAATTTTCTTAATTTTAGGGCAGGATGGATTAATTTCGAAATTACACTATAATTATTCAGTTTTCAATTTTTTTAAATTTGATTATCAATTATATTTCAACTTTACATGACAATAAAATAATTAGCAATTTTTATTTGTGTCACTTATTTGAAAAAATGTAATATTCACAATATTCTAGGGTTTCTTCAAAATTTGATTTTTATTTTCAACAACTCTTAAAAATTTAAAATACATTTACTATTAACTTAAATGTCTATCAAATAAAATCAGAAAAATATATCAACTTAAAAAGGACGAATGATTATTATAAATTCAATTCACACATTTGTGGCCGCATATCAATACATTTTTCATTTATAAATCAGAGAATTTTTATTCATTCGACTGTACAACTGAACTAGAAAAAAAAACAAATTACAATTGCTTCTTTTTCTTGTATGATGAGAGCTTTAATTCGCCACTCAACAATCTTTTTTACTAAAGGAAACAAAAGTGAAAAATCTATTTCTGAAAAAATATATTTCCGGCTATAATTTTTTTATCATCATACAATGAATCATAAAATTTTTGTCGATGTACATTGCGTATACCATTCATCGCTCGATCATAGCATGAAGGTATGAAAAAAAATTCGAATTTGCTCGTATTTTTCATTTTTTATATTATATGCGATAAACGCATCAATTGTCTATCGTATGCTCATAGGCCAATGGTTGAGCTCTTAAATAAAATGTCTAAATTGAAAAAACTGTATAATAATTTTGACAATCATGTTGTGAATCCATTATCAAAATATGTGTCGAATTTGTAAGAATGAAAATTTCACTTCTAAAAACCGAAACACTTTTTTTAAATATGAATTGGTAACTGGTACTAAAATTGTGATACATGAGATTATATGCAACACTCGATAATGTAAAATGTTGGATAACTTTTTATTCAAAAATTTAATCACAGACTACACAGAAATATTAAAAAATCTATCTTTGTTTTGCGTATTCTAAATTAAATTTCAAGATTTATTTTTTACAAAAAAGTGAATAAAAGTAAATAATATAAATGATAATGAAAAAAATCAAAATAAAGAAAATTGGACAAATACTTATCGATTCTGTCTTTTTCTCAATCTTGTTTAGCTATAAAAGAGGAATATAATTTGTATGACAGTTGATACAGTAGATTATTTTTATTGGACTGTAGCAAGCTCAGTGTATTGTTAAAAGTTTAGCAAGAGAATTTGCAAAAATAAGTTGAAAACCCTAATGCATCTGTGAAAACATTATCATCTTAAATCAGTTTTTAATTTGTGAGATGAGTGTGTATGAATTTAAATTACTTGAAACGTAAAAAAATAAACATTCGAAATTCTTTATTTATTTTCATTTTTATTTTTATTTTCTTTTCAGATTATGTAGCTACCCTCAATCAAACGCTTTTATATCCCGACCTCGAAGAGTCATTTTGATTAAAAATGTTTCGGCTTTTTTAAAAATTTATGACTTACAAAGTCTAAAGTTTTTAATCTTTTGAATAATTGTAATGTAGAGATCATATGAAACCAAATCAGAAAAAATAGTATGAATTCAGATAAGGTTTCTTTTAGAAAATTTTCTTCTTATCTCGAAAATTATGATTCAGAATTTTCAAATCAAAAATTTTAATATATGTGAATAAATATGAAACTAAGAGCAAGTTTCGTTCTGATTATATTGTCATGCACATATATAAATTCTTGATATCCTAGAAATGATGAATTCATTTAGCTAAAAATGAACCATATTAATATTCGAATACGATAAATAAGAATATTTAATATAATATTAACACATGATCTATTCAAGATCTAATTTTTCAAAGTGTATACAAACCTTGGAGATTTACACTTGTACTAATTGAGATCAACTAATTAATTAAAAATTTATAAAAATACAGTTTGTCATTAATTTTTGCAATTTATTATCATAAAGATTTTTTATTCCGTTTATTTTTTCTGATCAATGAAAATTTTGTATTGTGTGTATGCGAAAAATGAATAAAATTTTTTTTCAAAATGTCATAACCGAAAAATTATTTTTATGTCATCATAAAAGTGTCACTTTGAATTTGAATTTGAATTTGAATTTGAATTTGAATTTGAATTTGAATTTGAATTTTCCCCTAATGCAAAAACTTTATAGTTAACAAGATAAAAAAATTAATACTAGATCATAAATGGCTAAATTTCTTATTTGTTTTCTGTGAAAGCCATTTAGGTTTTCACAATAGTATTGTTTTCTATATAGAAAAGATCATGTAAAAAGCATGTCCAACAATTTTACATACACAAATGTGAGAATAATAATGCTTAAATTTTCCTAGTTCAGTGATAATAATTTTTATCTAAAATGTTGATTCGAAAAGTAAAAGATTGTTGTTTTGATGATAAGAAGTTTTTTCAAACCACCAAATAAATAGAATGATGTAAAAATGTTGATTATAAAAAAATGAAAAATTTTTTACTTTTCATCCATTTTTATTCTAAATCTAAATTAAAATTATTAAAATTAAGTTTTGAATTCAAAGGAATCATAAAAAAATTATACCAATAATAAAACTAATATTAATATTATTTAAATTATTTCCCATTCCAGATTGAATTATCATACATAGTTGAAATCTTTAGATTCGAGTGATTCAAATTATTATTGTTTTTATTGGTAATAAAAATTGTTCAAAGAACTCAACTAAATCTAAAAATTAAATCACCATACAGTGACTGTCAAAATTATTTTCAAATCTAACACTCAAACTTTCAAGCTGACCGAGACTCAATATATAAAATTTATGGTATATTACTTGGTTAGACATAAGAATACAAACCCAACGAGAAATCATTAGTCCACAAGAGATTGTATGATCTAAAAAAATCTAGAATACTTGGATTTTTTATTCTGAACATAAACTTCATACCAGCCATAAAGTCAATCGATTCGCTTTAAACAGCTTCTAGAATTGTTTATTAGAAAATAGTCACAAAGAATACAATCATACGAAAGTTAAAATCTTAAAAAAAAATTAAATATATCTATTATCATTCTTTCTAATTGAAATCCACAAAAAAAGAAGTCGATTTTTGCTAATAAAAACTTCAAAATTGTCAAAATAAGTAATGTTAGCTCATTTTTGCAATGATTGACCTACAATATTTAGCAAGTTTAGTAATTTATGTTTCGGATTTACCTTGATAAAAATACAAAATAATATCATCAATAAAGATTTTGCATAAAATTTTTAATTAAAAATAAATTTCATTAAATTGGTACATTTTCATTCCTAAATTAGTTTATGCATTTTATTTTCTACAAAATTTATAATATCTGATGTTGAAAGTTTGTCTGTTTCAAATTTCCGGTTAAAGATAAATTAAAAAATAATTTTTTTTAATATACAATTCTAAATACAATTTTTGTTAACAATAATTCATTATTGTGTAAAACACTATATTTACGTTTACTATTTGATCTTTTATATCAACAATGTAGATCCAGTATGAGTTTGTAAAATAGTATGAAATTCAGGAAATGAAAAAAAATTTTTTTTTTTGCCAAAATGACCAGTTGGCAATGTGAATAAATTTATATAAGAATGCATTGGTATACGATAGGTATAAATATCTATTGTTTAATTATTATGTTTATATAATAATTTTATCCAATCCTGTGTGAATCGTTTTCAATGATTTCATCAATTTTTTTTTCTCTTTTTTTTTTTTTGTATGATCTTAAGCTTGAAGATTTTGCGATAAGATTGAAATTTTTTCAAAACAAACATTTATCTAACGAAAATATCATCTATAAAATATTTTCAATGGACATTTTTTTGGTTAAAATTATCTTTCAAGTTAAAATCCGCTCGTCTATGATTTTTCCAAATCGAGGCCAATTGTCAGATGATTTTGATGGTAAACATTAAATGTGGTTTTAAAAAGTTCACTTTAAATTTTTCTCGACAAAAAAAAATTATCGATCAAAGTCTATTTCGAAGAACTTTTCTCTATTTACAGATTTAGAATTTAAATCTATAGTATATTTTCTTTCCTATAATAATAATTTGAATTAATACAATGCTTAAAGTATTTTAATCATAAATAATATTGACATACATAAAATAAAGTGAAATATTACTCAAGCAATCTACCAACATAAAAGATTAGCATGTCTATTATTCTCCTGGTAAACTTTGTAAACACTTTAGACCTTTCAAAAAAATTAATGTAATCAATAAATACATTGAAAGAAAATTTTTATATACTTTAAATATGATCTTACATTCTTATCAAGAAAAAATTAAATCTAATATCAAGTGTTTTAAAGGTAACTTTTTTTTCACCTAGAAAAAAATAAATTTTCCAAACGTAAAAAAAAAGTAAGTCATCAATTGTATGATTATAAGTAACCCCGTAATTGTCACAATACATTTATATCGTATTTTCGTAGTGAAAATCAACCAGATTAAAATATTTGCTTCATATTCTAATAACAAAAAATGATTATTAATAATTATATTAGATATTGAAATTCAATGCAACAAACTCGATTTTATTTTTTTTATGGATTTTGAATGAAAATATTTAAGTCTAAATTTTGTTACTCAATAATATTGTAAATGATTTATAGAATCATTCAAAAAAGTTTTTTTTAACAAGATTATAGATTTTGAGTCGAAACAGAAGCAAAATTTGAAAATTTTGTAATTTCAAGACAGGGGATTTAAAAATCGCAAATTAAATTAAAATTTTTTTGTTAAATAATGGTAAAAAATAGAAACATATAAATATTTATAAAAAAAATATGATTTCAATATTGATTAATTTCCTTATAATTTAATTGTTTACGAATATATTAATATTTTTTAATTTTTATTCCTCTGACTAATAATTTATGATTGTTCTTTTCTTACTTTTTATGTATCAAAACTTAAATTTTCTTTTTTTCTTTAAATGTGCTGAAATTGCAAGTCTCGAAATCTAAGCCAGATCATTAATATGATTGATATAGTTTATTAGAAATCAATTGTTTATATATGAAACAATATTTAATTAATTCTTAAAAAATAATATCAAACCAAAATAATTTGCTGTATTTAAAGTCATGGCTTTGAATAAAATTCATAAACTATATATATAAAGTTGTTTATAGCCCTGATGCACATACTTAATAATTTGTCACTTATAAACGGTGAACTTCTTTTTTTTTTTTGTTGTAATGAATATATAGTTTTGTATTAATTTTTTTTCTACTTCATGGACCCAACTATATCAATTTGCCAATTAATTATAGCATAATATGTTATTCATTTTAATAAACTGGAACATATCATTTTTCCTTGACAAATAGTTTTTATGTGTTTCCCATGAAAATTCACTAATCAGAAGTTTTCCATTTAAATACATAAACATTCTTTATTAAAAAAAAATTTATACACGATAGTGTCTAAAATTAAGTGGAGAATAACCATATTCACCGTTAATGACATATTTTTAAATGTTAAAACTTGTATATATTATCTTTTCTTTGTAAAATCTTGTCTTACATCCTTCTTTTTTATGTAACAGGTTTATGATTTTTTAATACATATTTAATATTTTCGTATGTATTTGTATAAATGTGCTTTATGAATACTTTTTTAGAACAATTTCTAGGTAAAAACCATGACGATCAAATTGAATGAAATTTTTTTGTAAAATTTTTAATATTTAAATATTGACCCTTATATGTTTACTCATAAAAAAAACGAAGAAAAACTTGGACAAAAGTCGGATCGCTTTGTTATTGAAATGACATTTATAAAATATGTGACATATATGTATGAATAATTTTAATCTTAATAATTTGTGATCGAACATACTAAAAATGCAATACTTAAAAAAATGCTGCCATAATAATTTATTCAAAATAAATCACAAGAGTGCACAAATTTTCTCGGTAGTTGTAGTTTTCTTATTACAAAAGTTTTACAAGTTTCGTTTGTGATTTCGATTTGTCAACTACAAGGTCTAGAATTTATGAATTGCTTCTTTTGATAATGTTTCTCATTACATTAAATTACATATGATTTAATTTTAGTATGCTGGACTTTAATAAAAACCAAAAATTTTAGTTGTGAAAGTCAAATTATCTCTTGTCAGCGCAAAAAATTTTCTTTCTATTCATCAAGATATTTTTTTACTTACAATATTTTATTTTATTTTCTTTAAATTGTTTTTCGACAAATATCAGATTCAACAAACGAACTGATTAATAACATAAAATCAAATTTTTAAAAAAAAAAAAATTTTTAAGGAATTCTTAATAAATAAATATGTATAGGTTCATCAAACAAACTTATAATAGTTCAGTTATCTCGTATAATTTTTTTTTTATTAATGTAGAAATCGTATAGAAAAATTTAGCTATTCAATGATATATATTTGAATTTTGATGATATTCTAAGTTTTTCTGAAAAAAATTTATTCATTTTATATTTTTTTTATTAGCTAAATAAATTCCAGATGAAACGAATCGACTTGAAAATTTATGTCTTCCTATTTCGAAAATCTTTTGGAATTCAAATATTTGAGGTGTTTTTAAAAATTTTTTACCGTCTATTTCAATTTAAGTAAAAATTTAATCTTTGCAACTTATTATTTATTTCTTATGCGCCGAAACGCAAAACCATTAGATGTGAACCAGTTTAAATAAATAATTTTCTTTTTTTCACCTAAAAACCAAAATGAATTGGTATTTTTCAGTTTAAATTAATGTCATCGACTTTCTTAAAAGAGCAAATAGATGATTCAGCTTCAAATTATCGAGTTAAATTTTATAATGCTATGTATTTTTTTTAATTCTTTTAAACTTTCATTAAATGGTAATCCGCTCACCACATGCTATGTTGATTTTTCCAGTTTAAGAGATTTTCATATCATGTCACAATCAATTTTGAATCGTTGACAAAAGAAAAAATTAAAATTTTTAAATATTATGCATAAAAAGCATGAATGTCAACTAAATTTGAAAAATACTGTAGATTATTATTATTTTTAAAGAAAAAAAATAGAAATTCAAAATTTTTTCACTGGACAGCTCTTTAAGAAAAAAATCATTTTAAAAAAAAAAATAAAAATTTTAAATAAATTAGATGAGTTACTTATTTAATTTACACATATTCTCGTATTTGGTTCAAATAAAACGAATATTCAAAATAAAATAAAATAAAATAAAATAAAATAAAATAAAATAAAATAAAATAAAATAAAATAAAATAAAATAAAATAAAATAAAATAAAATAAAATAAAATAAAATAAAAATCCTTTTGTATTCTTATTATGTAAATAGAGCTATTAGAAAAGAAAAAAAAATGACTTTGTATCATGAAACAGGTATGATAATTCAATCTGGAATGGGAAATAATTTAAATAATATTAATATTAGTTTTATTATTGGTATAATTTTTTTATGATTCCTTTGAATTCAAAACTTAATTTTAATAATTTTAATTTAGATTTAGAATAAAAATGGATGAAAAGTAAAAAATTTTT
>BLXL01010549.1:0-14173 GCA_023170135.1 Acarapis woodi
ATAATTTTATTAGGCTATTATAAAAATTATTTGCTGGCTTTGTTTTCAAATAAATAAATTTTGGTATTTTTAAAATTCTCTTATTGAATATGAGTACAGTAAATTTGAAGTCAAGATTTAGCTTTTCTTATTTGATTTGAAATATTAATTATTTGATAAAAATGAAAATCTTTAATTTATTGAAATTTTAATATTACAGTTACATTCTTTAGTTGAATCTGATAATTTGTTAATTAAAATACAGTCCGCACGTATTTCAGAAAGCTTAAATTTCATATTCTAACGATTCTTTCCAATCATAATATATTCTAGGATAATTAAGAGCCACTTTAAGATGCTTGTAAAAAATTCATAATTTAAGAGTCTGACGTTTGAGATCTATAGTTTCACGATTAGAATATTTTACTTATTTCGATCAATAATAATTTTAATCATGATTTTTTAATTTACTACCAACAATGCATATAAATTTTTTTTAATAATTATATTAATGTTATTAGTAAATTTTGGCCCAAAAACTTGGGTCTGTTTTTTTTTCAATTTTCAATGGAAAAAAAGAAAAATTATTTTTTTTAATTAACATAAGACTATTAAGAATTTTTCGTAGACTGATTTCGAACATTCAATTGGTTTGAAAATTTATCTTTGTGATGAATATAAGCCCTTTGTTCAGATGCTCTCTTTTGATACATATTCGAGAATAAATTTGATATAATGTAAATTTTTTTCTGATTATATAATTTTGTTTTCTTGATTATTAAATATAAAAAGATAAATTGACTATCTGTCATTATAAAAAGGATAGTTTAAAAAGAAATTATGAATCTAATTAATAAATTATCATTATGAGGTAAATATGGTATCATCAAATAAAAAAAATTTTCAAACTTAAATGTATTTATTTACTACTTTTGCCACCTAAATTTATCAAAAATTTAAAGTTAGTATTAAACTGAATTTAAGAAAAAGCATGAAAAATTGTCTAATTTACAATTATCGTTTTGTTAAAAATGAAAGTAATATTAAAAATATGCTTTTGATTGAATATTGACCAAAATTTACTAATTAATGTGATTATTAGATCCGCATTATTTTTATTCAAGAATTTTCAATTACACATCGTAATTATTAAATATTTTAATAGTTGATTATTCTAAATAATTCAGGTGACTTTGAATTGAAATTTTAATTTTAATTCTAATCTATATTTTAATCTAAATTTATATTGAAATTTTCTAACTCACGTGAAAAATTGTTTAAACACTGGCTATTTTAATCTCTTGCCTAATATTACAAAAATAGTAAATAAAATTTATTTTATTTGAACTATGTGTAAATTCATTCATGATTTTGTTGACAATAAAATTAATAATTTCATTAAAATTTTTGTATAGAAATATTTTAATATATGGAAATTGATTCTTTAATTATAAATAGTGTTGATATTTATAATCGCACTTTCAAACTTAGAAATAAAATTTCTTATATTTCTGCTAATGGGCTTGATCGCGAAATTTTAAAATTTTCAAACAGGAGAGAGTAAAATGAATAATTTTATGAAATAAAAGTAAAAATTACCAAGTTCATAAATGTACAAAAACAAATGAAAGCATTGACGCAAATTTTATCCTTGAATTCAAAATATAATGAGAATTTCATTGCTGTAGTTATTATGAATATAAAAGTATAATGAGGGTAACAAACTAATTGTTATAATAGGAAACCAAAAATTTGAATTTGAATAAGATAAATCAATTCCACGATTCGAAAGCATATTGATTTGTTATTCAAATCCATACTAAAAACAATTGGACAATTAAATAGCTTTATGAATCACAGGTAAATAGAACACGCGATTATCTTCTAAAATAATCTTTTTTTTTTTTTTTTTTTTATATTCGAATAACCACAAGTTTTACCCAATATAATTTCAATATCAAGTATTCACAAAGGTCGAAATAAAGGTTCTAATTTTTTTTCGATAAAAGTAGAAAAATAACCGCCTCTTGTTATAAAATCAATTATGAATTATAAATAATTTTTGTTACTAAAATATTTTTTCCATTTATAGGTTTGCCGTTTAATTTTCATGTTATTATAAAATTCACTCTGAAAAATCTTTTATTATCAATGAATAGTGTGTATATTAGAATATATTTTGAGTTGCAATTAAATATCATAATGGTATTTTTATTATTTCATAGTTTTAACCTATAGCCTTTTTCATAAAAATTTATTTGACGTACACCTTCTAATTTTATATGTTAATGTCTAATAATTTTTAAATTCAAATAATAGAAATTCCATAGTGCAAATGCTCAGTTATATAAAAAGCAACAAAGCGGTATTTTTCAAATTTTTCTCATAGCTACCTCTTTTTCGTAAGAATTTGAAAAGTCTTTATTTCTGTATGAGTGTATTCAATCAATTAAAAATTAATTTTTTTTTTCTTTTTTGATTATAAATTGCATTATTTTTTACGATTTTTCTATTTTCTTATATCGGTAGCTTTTTTTTTGAAGAAAAGACTCAAAATTTCAACTTTAAGTTATTGATTTCGAATATTATTGTATTAATATTTTTTTTTTAATCTTTGCCATTTCAATTATCATTTCTTGTATTTAGAAAAACATTCGTTAGAAAATATACTCGATGTAAAACGTTTCAAATCGCATATTACACAATGTATAATTTTTCTAATTGAAATCTAAATTTGTAAAACTATTATTTGTCGAATGTATAAATTCGACACTTTAATAATTTACTCAATATATAATTTTTTAGATGACCAAAAGCATGGTTGCAACTGTTGAACATCATGTTATTTAAACAAAAAATTAGAAATTTGAATTTTCACACTTTTATTAGAATAAATTTCATTTAAAACACAAACCTATGTTGTGATACAATGAATAAATTTTTTTTTAATCAAATGCTCAATTGATCTCTTTTGATATTGAATCTAAAATTTATAGTTTACAAAAACATACAAAATGACTTTTTATGTTGTTTCTCTCGTATTCAGATATTAATTGAATTTTCTACTATTCAAAGCCTGGTCAAAAAAGTTTTTTCATATAATTTAAATATATTAAGTTTTTATGTAAATACCGAATAATTTCTCAATATTATACAAACAATATATCTTAATTAAAAATGTAAAACTTTCTTTCAAAGAAAAAAGTACAGAAAGAATAGTAAATTTTTTTTTCGATTTCCATGACTTTATTGTAAAACAAAAATAAATTACAATGTGCAAATAAAGATTCAAAGTAGTAACCCTCTTTTTCGAAAATTATTCAATAGTGTTAAATTTAAACGGTGATTTTTTGTAAATAACCAATATATATATATTTTATCTTTATATATCAAATCAAAAAGTTTCATAAATCAAGCTGTTTTTATTTATTCAACTAATCAAATTAATTTTTTCAGATCAAATTTAGTTGTTTGTTTTATTTTTCATACATTATACAAAATTTTGAATTGTTTGACCAGAATTGAGAACAATTTCGGGGCAAGAAATTAAAATTTTTCAATATAATTAAATCAAAATTTTAAATTTGAAAATTCATCAATCTATTTTCTATATTTTTTTTACTTTTCATAATACTCAATATTAAAATAATAATATATACTACTTACTTATTTTATATTATTTGAATAAATAAATATTGGTATCATTCTCAAGAAAATAGAAATTAAACACAAATCAAAATAAGTCTAATTTTCATGAAAATTCACTATTTGACTTGAATTTTCTTTTATCAAATTAAAGATCTGAAATTCGTCAAAATTTATTTTTTCCATAATAGCCACAGTAAATATTATATATGATTTTAAAATTTGAGGAAATAAAAATTTTCATTATTTAATTTTGTAACTATTTTGATTAATTATAACATTTAACAAAAATTCTTGAGTAAGTATTATTTTATAATATTAATCGAATGACAAAGACTATAAAAGAAATTTAATACATCTTAATGTGATAAAGAATTAAATAATATCAGACTATTCGAAGTAGTGATGATTTAGGTAATTCAAATGATTCTGCTTATATATTTTAAGTAATTTAAAATCTAAAAAAAATATAATGACTGTATTTATATTAACCATATCAAAAAATTCAATCAAATCGACCTGTTGATATTATTCAAAATTTCGATTGCACAAATTGTTGATAAAAAAATCTAATTTTAGATAATAAAAAAGCCTGAATAAGATCTTTCATTTCTTGAAAATTTTGAAATTAATATCTATACAAGGAAAAATTATCTTTTCCATCTAATTATAAATTATAAAAATTTATTTGTATGATCCTCTGTAAAAAGTTCACCTTGGATATTAATTCTTGAGATTTATCTCGAAAATTAGCTTTGAAATTTTTCTTAAGATAATTAAAAATTTTGAAAAATTTGATTTTTTTAAAAAAAGATTAATTTAACTAAATTCGACTTGAAATAATTCAGTGCAAATCTAATAATTATAAATTCTATATTTTTCAAATGAGCATTAAAAGAAAATTCTGATTCTCTAAAAATGTGAAGTTGACTAAAATTTATAAAATCATATGAAATATTAATTTTGGTCTTTTTAAAATAATATAAAAATCATAAATAAAATCAACATAATAATAATGTTAATAAAAGATCTTTTTTAATCTTGAATACTCACAAATATTTGAAAATTCATTCATGAAAAAATCAAGTAAAGTCAAATAAAAATTAATTTTAAAATTCGACATGTAAATTATTTATTTGAGTGAGAAAATGGTTATGGATCTCGGTGAAAGAATAAGTTTTTTCATGTAAATGGAGAAGATGGTAACAAACAAAGCTTTATGTAAAAATATTTTCCAATTTGGTTTGAATAAACTAAGTTAATTAAAATCGTAAATCAATATAAAACTTAAACTTTTTTAATAAGAAAATTTTATTCTTTTTACATTAATATAACGAATACTTCATTTAAATTTACAAAAATATGGCCCATAATTGGGTCTACAACTAATTGAACCAAAAAAGAGAACCAACGATGGGGAAAACTTGTATGTTGTTTGAATTGATTAAATTTAGAATTTCTTAATTAAGAAGAGTTGGCAAAAATACTTGTACAAATAATTATAATTCAGATCCCGAAAATTTATTATCAAAGTGACCAGAAATTTCCAGATTGAGAATTATAAAGAGACTTTATTTTTAAACAGAAATTATCAGACTCATTCCTGAAGAGTCTAAAAAAATGATTGGTTAGATCGAAAATGCGAAATGATAATAGGGACCGTCAAGATTTATCGTGAAACTTTGAAAGATGAAGATGAATATTGAAAATGCAAAATATCAAAAGAAAGTGAATTTTTCGAAAAAGAGAACTAATTTTGACTTAACATTCGTCTATCATTAGTCACTTAGATTACTAATCTAAAAACTGATAAAAAAACGTAAATCTCAATTATTTTAATTTTGTTGAACTAAAACACTATTTTTTAGAATATTCTTACTGCATACTCGTTACAGAGTACGATTTTATTTAAAAAATAAAAATCAATTTGATTAATTCTCATATACTATATTGACTCAAAAATTAGACTTAAAAATCTATTTGAACTATCAATTTACCTCGACAGAAATATTTTTCAATTTCTTTTGCTTATTCTTTTTCTTACATTCTGGAGGATTGAAATCCTGATTAAATTCCTGACAGCAATTTGTTTCGCCAAGCCATCTTCGCTTAGTCATTTTTTCATTTGCGTCGAATTGACTAGATAAGTTAGCAGGAAAGGATAATGTAGGACTACTTTTCGATGATACGGCAAATGCATTAAGTGGTGAGCAAAGTGAAGATGGTGTGATTGCATTAGTTTTGAGTTTTGATTTTGGTTGTTGTGAAGTGTTATTATTCAAGAAAAGACTTGATGGTCTCAAAGGTTTGACTTGTGATCGGTTCGTGATATAGAGACTATTTTGAGATGCTGATTTTGTAGGAAGAATCAATAGATCACATATAGTAAGCTGTTTGTTTAATGGCGTACATGCATTTGAATTCGGCACTGAACGAGGCAAATTGATAACCAAACCATCCTGCTTTGTTACTTTATCAATGATTCCAGTTGATTTTTCATTTACTTTGTTTTGCTGCGATTTGTCCATTTGTTTAACAATTAATGGATTAGATGATTTGTCAATTGATATTGTCGCTTTTCGAGTGAATGTTGATTCTACAATTGATTCTTTAGAAATATCTGATTGTTTATTTACTTTTATTTCTTCAACAATTATTTGAGAATTTGCATCTGCTTGAATATTATTAATATCTTTTATTTGACAATTTGTTAAAGTTATATTGTTGTTAGAGTCTACAATCTGATTTTTCTTATTCGATTGATTTACCCTAATACTAAATTGAGATTGTGAAGTTGACTTTGGCATTTTTTGACTGTCTTTAAGACTGTCCAATGACGAGGTAATTTGTTTGGGTGATGAGCTAGTTTGTTGGCTGCATTTAGATGACGATAGAGCAGTTTTTGCTTGATCAGGTGAAGTAAAGAGAACGGCATTTAGATTTGGATTTACATTTTGATTTGAAATTTCATTTATCTGGATAAGATTTGATGATTGAGGCATAGGATTACTTGGAGGAATGTATTTATTTTCTGCATTCAGAAGAACTGGACACGACAGATCGATCGAAAGTGATGGTCTTTGTAATAATGGTCTTTTTAAGTTTAGCGTATTTGGTTTTGTTGCATGACGAACTGGTTTACTTGATTGTATATTATCAACTGTTGCTTTCTCAACTAATGGTTCCTTAGACTCAGTCTTTAAGGGCTCAACTTTAAGTCGACTTGCTTCATTTTGAAGTTTAGCTTCCTTTTGCATCCTCATAGCAACTTTTTCAGGCAATAGCTCATTTTCCAATTCCATTAACTGACCCATAAATCCGAAATTTGGACTTACAATAGGTCTTAATTTCTTTACAAAATTATACGCCTCTAAAGCCTCCATTTGTTTCTTATAGATTAAATAGGCTACTGTTATAGTAGGTGAACGTGATATGCCAGCTTCACAATGAATCAATACTTTTGAATTACATTTTTGAGCTTTATCTATTTATAATAATTCAAAATTGATTTCATCGAATTAATCAGTCATCAAATTGAGTAAAAAAGAA
This sequence comes from Acarapis woodi, assembly GCA_023170135.1. NCBI lineage: Eukaryota > Metazoa > Arthropoda > Arachnida > Trombidiformes > Tarsonemidae > Acarapis > Acarapis woodi. Next base: position 7,174 of record BLXL01010549.1, read on the forward strand.
AAAGAGAATTACGATTAGTAAAATTCTAGATTGGCCAATTGAAATATGAATTACGATTAAATATTGAAAAAAGAACAAAAACTAATAGTAATAAATTAAAAAAAAAAAAAAAGTGATTAAATAGGCAGTTTTGTCAAAGAAAAAAAAATATTTATATAAACTTTCAATAGTAAAAAAAATTTTTTATGCCAAATATTTGAAATTATCATTAATCGATAATGTTTATTAATTTAATAATTGACCTTCAAACCATTTCATAAGTGTTGAGTCTAGATTACTAAATAGTATTTGCATATATTAAAATCGATTCTATTAGTATTTGAGAACTTTATGCTAATTTATAATTCAATTCATAATTAAAATATATAATTAGGTATGAAACAAAACAAACAAAAAAGATTTTAGATTAGTCATTTTCGTGATATTTATTTATTTGACTATTAAGATGTGACTCATCGAATGATTCATGAAACAAAAAAATTTTCAGAATCCCGCCTAACGGATGAGCATTTGAACACATACTTAAGTTCATAAATAGGTTGTTTGCAGCAATAGCCAGGCCTAGTAATATTAAATTGTCGAGCAAGACGACTAAGAGCAGGATAGGTTGGAATTTTCTTTTATTATAGAATTCGTACATAGAAATATTCGAATAAAAATGATTCGACAAATTCTATAACCAACAAAGATTAAAAATTTATGTTCTGTTTAATAGGATTCGGCAATCGATACGATTCATTGTAGCTTGATAATTTTTAGTAAAGAATTTGCATAACAAAGAGAATAAATGTGGTTTAAAATTTTCTTTTTTTTTAAGTAATAGACAATATGAGCAATCACAAGTGCAATAAAAATTTGTTTTTTCATTTGTCACATTGTGAAAAAAAAATTTGAATAATCTAAGATGATTGAATTTGATTGGCAAAACTTATTTGAAAATGAAATCATGATTGAAATACCTGTTAATTTTCATACTATTTGATTGACAAATTGATTTTCATTAATAAAATACAAACAAGATTTATGATGAATAATAAATTTAAAAAGTAAACATGATTACTAAGAATAGAAAAAAATATTGATTTAATAATTTGTCGATGATATAATACTCTATAACAAACATATAAAACTTTGAAATTAAAAAATTCAATGAAATAAATAATGACTCATTTCATTTGTAATTACCACTTGGTTAACAAAATATTGAGATCTATGTTCAAATATCCAAGTTTTAGAATGTTTGTTATGATATATATAACAAACCAAATAATTCTTGTTTTAAACATTCACAGTATGCAGGTATGTCAAATTTTAAAATTCTAATATGTAAATTTAAATAGAAATAAGTAGTAATAATATAGTGCTTTGAATATAATGGCTCATCATATTCAAAATATTTTTAATTGAGAAAATTATATTATTTTTTAATTATAAATAAATCATTTACTTAAGTATAACTTACCTATGAAATCGAATGCACTTTGATACGTATCTTTAAGGCATTGATAGACACTATCAAGTATGTTAATATGACGTGAGATTATATTTAATTCCCGTGGATATTCAGTTGCCGAGGTGGTAAGGTTAAGAATGTGTCCAATGCCATTTTTTTTTAAACCATTGACATCGTTTGCATCTGATCTATTACCCAGGTAAAGATAAGGTAATATCTCAGTCATCGGAACATTGTGATTCATTATATTGTGCACTTCAAAGGGTCACTTTATCTTAAATTTCTCGTAAGATATTACTTCTTAAGAGAACAATATTTATAATGAAAAATTTCTTAAAGTATAATGAAGGTGATTTAAAATCCATATATAAAATCAGATGAGTAAACATTTAGAGATCACATTCGAATACATTAATAATATTTTTGTTAAAATCTAATGCTCGATTGAAAAAAATTAAAATAAAAAGAACTAGATTAAATTGTTGTGTTTTACCCCATTGGTCCAGGGAAAATTGAGTAATTTTTAAGTTGAATGCACAACTGAAAAATTCAAAAATAAACTGTTGAACGTGAAGATGAAATAGATGAGAGATTATTCAGAGAACGATATAATTCACCAAAATGGGTTGTACTAAAGAAACCACAAAAGAGATAAAAATGAATTAGAAAATGCAACATGTGAGTTATAAATCAAGGGTTCAGGGAAAGATGAGAAAATTTATTTTCATTTTTCGAATCATAAACTAAGGGCGTCCTAATACTCGAAGCGCATCTATCTAAATACTGATCCAGCACATAGAAGAAACCAACAAATTGTTTTTTTTTTTTGAATATTAGTCGACCACTTAAATTAAATATTCTACAACGCATGTGCGACGTTAGTGAGAACGCGCATTCTAAATATTCAAAACACATATAACGTATATATTAAGATATATATTCATCATATAGTATGAGGCATTGTATACTCAATGACAACCGTCGTTAATTCAACGATGTTAGAACCCAAACGCATTTGGTAAGGGAGTCACTGTGTTGAACGAGAGGTGTTATATTGAGTATATATATAATTTAGATACGCTTTGACCAATGATTACTATTTAAATATTCTCTATATAGTCACTTTATTATTCTTTTAGGTAGATTGCAATATGAATCATAGCAATACATTCATTGATCAATTGATGAATATCAGTTATTCATACACAAAAATTTATCAGTTGTCTGCCGAATAAATAACTCATTTGTTTGAAAAGAATTAATACAAGTATGAAAAAAAACGATAACCCTTTATTCCGGTATAAAAAATAGCTTTTCGATAACATATAGATTAAAAATTTGACATAATCACATACGATTCTTGTCATTCTCAATTTCGCTGTGAAACGGCTATTTTTTTTTATATAGTTTGTCAAACAAAATTTTGTCGTATTTTATATTTATAGATAACTAATTATTATGTTATTAATTGAAAAACTAAGCATCTTTATGATAATTATGAACATTTAAAAAGTGAATGTTAGTTTCTCTAAAAGTTTAGAACGTAACTCTTATCTATTCTTATAATTTTCTATTTTAATGTATATAAATTGAATCATTCATGGCAATATTTATAGCTTTTTTTTGAATTTATATAGATGATTCACAATTTATGATACTTTATGCTAGAGTGAGTCATCGCTTCGTATAGAATCAACATACATATTGATATATGTTTAATGTGGTAAATTTCGAAGCGCTTGTGATGAAAAATTTTAATTATATTCTAAAATCAAATGATAATATAATACATCAAAATTTTTGGTGCAGTTCAAATATATAAAAGTATTCTCAAATAAAACATACATGTTTTATAATGAGCAAGAAAAATCATATTTTTCGTTTCAAATTTTAGGATAAAAATCTTGAATTGAACAATTTTTTGAACTAATTAGGTTTGAATTCAATTAATAAGGTTTGATTTCAGAAAATCAGTATGATAAAAATTTATTTTCTCTTTTTAAAATTTTTTCAACATTAAAGAAACAGAAAAAAAATAAAGATTTGAATGGAAAATTTAAAATTTTATCAATTATTGGGTAATTTTCAAGTTTTTTTTTTGCCATGAAAATGGTAATATATTAGCCATTAATATGTTTTACACGTAATAAAGTCATCATTTATTTTAGAATACTCTTTCATGAATGCTATAGGCTTTCAAAATTATGCTATTCTTTATAATTTTAAATGTTTTTCAAAAAGATGACTTGGTTTGAATTTTTTATATTCTTAAAAATTTAAGACTAATGGCATGATTCACAGAAATAAATGAGAAAAATTCAGGCCCATATATATTTTCTTTTTTACAGAAATAATAAGATCTTAAAAAAATAAATGGCCCAATCAATTTGAAATAAAAAAAAAATTGTTTAGAATTTCATCTTGAATATTCCTGAATTTTATTTTTTTTTATGAGTCATTAACAATTATTATTCGGGAATCAACATTTGAGAAAAATTGATCTTTAATAACAGGCTAATAACAATAATTTTAGATATCTTATGATCACTGATTGAAAATTTTTTTGTTAATTGTTCAAGATATAAATATTTATGAAGTGATTTGTATAATTTATTAACTACAAAAATCGATTGAAATCAGCACTCTAAATTTGATTTACTTTACAACCTCAAATGATGTCAAAAATTTAAATTTTAAGGTAATGTTTTCAAAACAAAAAATTCATAAATTTTTTTTTAAATATTATTAATTGCTTAAATTTTATCGCTTTAAGAATTATTTAATTTGAACAACACCTACTGAATCTAATTTAAACTAAATATTTCAAAGAGAATAAATATTGAGTCAATTACGAATTGACTTGAAAGTAAAATATCAAATAAAACAACATGTTCTATTGATTATTGTTCGTTTGTAAATAAATTAGACATTGAGAAAATATGATTTCTATTGTTATTAGAAGATAATGGTTATCTAATCAAGAGTTATGAGATAATATTAATTCATTTAATTATTTTTTATTTGATCCATCTAATTTCATCATTTTTATTTCAAAATCATAAAAAAAAGAAAAACTTTACAAATTTAGAATGAATTTACTACAGATCATTTAACTATATATTATCTGAAATTTCTGAATTAGATTATAAAAATCGAATAAATTTGTTTTTCGACTCATAAAATAAAACAACATTTTTTAAATAAAAAAAAAGACACTGTTGACTAATTATTGATAAAACGTATCTTAAATTTTACTTACGATTTTATAAAAAAAATTGCTTTTTAGTTTGAAACATTAAATCTAAATATTTTAAATGAGTTGGGCTGAAAAAAGAATACATAAAAAACAAAATGATTTTTCAAAATTTGAAATACATAAAAATAATAATTTGTTTCATTCGATTGAAAGTTCGTAGATAAGTTTTGGTTTGAAATTTTTTGATAAAACAGGTAATAATATTTAAGTAATATTTCAATATTATTATTATTATTTTTTTTTAATCAATGAACAATTTAAAAATATCTTTGAAGCGTTTTTGAAGAAAATTTTTTTTAATTTTGGACAAAAATAGAAAAAAAGAGCAGCTTACACTGGAGGTGCGTTCGATAATTCGAAGTGCAAATTTAAGACATGCGCCACTCTGAACATAGCAAATCACTTGTTTACTATTTTTTTTAACACAAAAAACGAGCTAAAATAGAAAAATGCTTGCTCTCCATTGCTAAATTTAATTTATATTTAAGAATTTTCATGCACTCATGCGTTAATCAGGTAGCTTGAATTTTTGTGTTCAATTTTCGAAAACTTCCAAACTATAAGAGGTGTTCTAATTTTAGTCTTACATTAATCCTATGCATTATACAGAAATATATTGATTTAATTGACATTTAATTTTAAATAGATTCACGAAAAATAAACTGGTATGATGAGTTTATATCAAATAAAATTATCGGTTTCCTTTAAATACGTCTATCAAGTTTAAAAGTTTGAATATAAAATTTAGATTATTAAAAATTAAATTGAGAAAAAATTTTTTTTCTTTATTTGAAATGGTCAAATTAATAGATAAAAATTGACTGGTAATATTAAATTATTTTAATTTTGCTATTTAGTCAATATTATTTTTGTGCCATTTTTATATTAGCTCTAAATGCGACATAGTGAATCAAATTCATTGCAATGTACATTAGTTAGTTTTCAACTCTGGAATAAATGTTTATCGGAATGTTTTTTTTTTGAATTGACTGCTAAAAAAAAATTTCAAGAAAATAAAATATCGTGTTTTTTTTTTTAAATCAAACAATTAAAATAAACCATTTACCAGAGAAAGCGAATTTCCTTCTATCAAATTTATGTATAAATTTTAGATTTTGTACCATTAAATTTACCTTATCTTTTTAGATGCCAAAAGTGTATTTTTAATAATTGTACCTTTGTTTAAAAATTTTTAATATCTAAAGATTTCTGTTATTAGTAAAGAAGTAAGAAGAAGAAGTAAATACAAAGTATCTAAGATGAGTAGCTAACATATACATATTATAAATAGAGGTAGTCAAAGCATTATTTATACAATGTACATAAAGATATACATTATACAATGCGCAACTGTATCAAAAAAGTTTCTGCGAAGAAGCATTTATGATCGCATCAATTTAGAATCGTTACACGAAATATGCACATTAAAAGTAAAGAACTAAATACTGTGCGTGCATTATGTGATTTTGCACATTGATCTTTAAACATCTTTTGCCTTTTAACATTTTCTACCTATTAAATCTTTTCTAATTAGAAAATTTTTTTTTAAATGAATTTTTCTTTCCCTAAACGCACAAACATTTTGAAATCATATGACTTTTTATCGTTAACTATGTGTACAAAATTTATATTATATAATACATTCTAATATATAAATCAGACAAGCATATAGAAATGTTTTATTAGAACACCGAAGATTTACCGATAGATTTTTTCTAGTATTTTGTGAAAGATAAGAGTTCGAGAAGATGCCTTTTTATTTTTTTGAAAAATTTAGTCGATGAAAGGTGTTTTGAAAAATTTCTTTTCAAATTATTCTTTCAACTTCTTTCAATTTACGCTTTATGCCACTCAATAATTTTGAATTATCTTATATTGATTCATAGAATTTAATTTATAATATGTTATAAATGTAAAGAATTGGTCAAAACACAAAAATTAGGAAAAATTTGGATTCTAATATTTTTTTAAATTACAAAATAATATCTAAAAATGATGTACATTAAAAAAATTTTTAGGTAATTCTGTAAGAGGATTATTATTATATATATTATTATAAATATGCATATTTTTATTTTTTGTGATATTTGTATTGATACCCGCACAAAATATTGATTCAAACACATGAATAATTGAATGGCTAATACTTCATGCTTCACAACAACCAAAATCAAAACTCAAAACTAATGCAATCACACCATCTTCACTTTGCTCACCACTTAATGCATTTGCCGTATCATCGAAAAGTAGTCCTACATTATCCTTTCCTGCTAACTTATCTAGTCAATTCG
>BLXL01010550.1:0-15076 GCA_023170135.1 Acarapis woodi
TTTATCAAAATAAGTATTAATATAATCGTCACAATTGAATTTTCTCTAAAAAATACTATTGATTTCAGACTGTTTTTTCAATTCAATTAGATTAACAATTCGGTTGGCAATGTAGATTAGGGAAAAAGAATTTCACAAACTATTTCTTATGCTCAAAACTAAATAAAATATTGGTGTTTCAACAATGTATCTTATATTTTTCGTTTTGATATGTGCAAATGATTCAAGCTAACTTTGTTGAATTAATTTAAATAGTTTCATAAGAATCTATATAGCATTAAATAATCTAATGCATACTAAATGTTTGAATGCATAAATATATTTCTAACCTTGAAACCCAAAAAAATTATAATACAAAATGAAAATAATTATCAATAAATAAAATTTTATTTATTTATATCCAATCTTCGAACACATTTTCGACGGGCTCTCTTTGTGATGAATAATGCATCCGTTTTATAATTTGCATTTTATTTAAAGCAAATAATTTTGTCACAACGCAAAATTTCTCAATACTTTTTTTTCATTCAAACATTCTGATTCAATAAAATTGATGAATTTAAATAAAATTTACAGCAAATAATTTTTTTTTTAATAAGCACAAATATTTTCTTTATATCAAATATTAAAAATTTACAAAAATTATTAACGTAAAAAAAAATCGAGAAAATTCACATATCAATCCCTTGACTATTCTCACCCTATAAAGTTTTTTTAGAGCAACTAACAATCGATCAATAAGTTTTCTTGTTTGATCCGGCTTGAATTTTTTTCCGCGGAAATTTATTCTATCGAAAAAAATCAAAAGTGCATTTTAGGTACGTGCACGTGTCTTTTTCAATGCTTTCAAATTTTAACGTGTATTTTTTCTACACTATAATCTAGTTCCAATTCAAGTTAGGTAGTTTTGCGTTTTTTTTCTTTATTACTTCGAGTCCATAATTATATTTTTACTATATCAGGCTAATTTTGTAGTCTGAATTCTAAGAGCTTTCTTTTGAATTTTCAATTTTAATCTAGTTTTAGTACTCGTTGTTTATTGAGCGCCGCTCAAATTCGACAATTTAATTTATTTGAGTCCTTTTCTAAACGTTTGACAAAAATAAGTTAATATTTGTGTTCTTGTGGTTTCCATTATTTCTGTGTTCTGACTATTGAAATTTTTGTATTATTTCATTTATTTAGAAGTAAAATTATTCCATAAATTAAAGTGCCTTAATAATAAAAATTTTTTTCTTGAATTTTGACTTTTTCATTAGATAAATTTTTTGATTATAACAACTTGAAATTCTTGTTTTATTGAAATTTTCGATTTCACAAAGAATTTTAATTTTTCTACTACTTTGAAACATTAATGGGTCAATTTTTTGAAAAATTTTAAATTTATTATTAATATTCGCACAGAATAATAACTAATCATTTTATTATAACTAAATTTAGTTTTTATGATTCAACCGTCAAGAACTGTAAAAAAATTTATAATTTAGCAAACGAGTAAATAATTATTTAAAGTAATTTAAAATTTAAAATAAATTTTTAAATTGAGTTTCAATTTCAAAAATTAAAAAAAATAATTCATAATCAATTTTCACTCCGTATATTTTTCATTTAATTTGCATCCTAAAGGAATTGATTATAATCTAAGAAATTTAAATTTCAGGTTTATTTAATTATTGATTGATTCTATTAATTTTTCAAATAGAATATGTATTTTTTACTTCTATTATCATTGAGAGAATCTTAATATAAATTTCGGACTTATATTAGCAATGATGAATATTGAAGACGAATTAGTAATGATTATTATATAATTACTCAATCTGTTCAGGGCGTTTATTATGTATATTCCATAATCTATTCAGTTTTGACTTTATATAAAAAATGCATTGAAATTTTACAAAATAATAAATAGCTTGTTTCAATTTCTACTTATCTTAATTATCATCCATTTTTTTATTTTGTTTTTGTTAAGGAAATAATACATTTGAAAGCATATGAGCAAAATTAAATTACTCTTTTTTGCCTAATTAATTTCTCACTTTTTCATAATATTTCTATTAGCATATTTCCAGTTTTGCATATACCAAAAAGGTTCAATTTTTTTCTTCATGTTAACTAAAATCAATCGACAAAAACATTTTGAGTACTCATCAATAATTTCATCAAACAATTTTTAATTTCCAATTTTTTAAATCTGTTAACGAATAAATGCATTATCGAGAAAATAGATTCTCACTTTGAAAAAAGCGGATGTTTACCATATTATATAATTTTTTTCGATTTTATTTTTCTAGCATCATGTTTATTATATATTATGTACTTTAACGTTCCTTTTTTATTACTTTATCTCAAATAGATATGAAATAAGTAAAACACTACATTGATTCACCATTTTTGACTAAACTTTTTTGTAAAAGTTTATTATCTTTTATTTAAGCCTTTTGAATTCTGCTTCTAGTATTTTTTTAGTTTTGAAATTTGTTCGGCTTATATTTTATCTCCAATTACTACTGCATATGACTTGTAGACAATCAACTTCATATTTATCATTTATTCTAATTTTTTCATCTAAAATTTAGTCGTAATATATTTTCTCAGCCTTTGTATTAAAATTCTTTTGAACTGTTTTATTAAATTATTTGATAAGAAGATTGATTTAAACAAATTATTATTGTTCAAGGATCATAATAAGTTGAGTTAATATATACCAAGCACTAATAAACATGTTATGTCATACTATTAATAGTTCTTACCGTACAATCTTAAAATTTATCTCCAAACCATTTAAAACTTTACCATTCATAATTTCTAATCAGAAGTAAGCCAACTGTAAATAAAGCTTCGTTTTAACGTTGAATTATTTCGTTTTATTTATTAAATTTTTTTTTCATTTTTTAATTTTTTTAATTTAAATATAAAAAAAATGCTAAAATTTCAAAATTAAGTTCATCACTATAAATCTATGCCATTTTTTGTCTATTATTTTTTATTGATGCTATATGTATTGCACACTTTTTTTCAATCATCACTTGCTATTCGAAAGACATCTTTGAATCCAACAAAACTGATTTTATTTTCACATCTGAGTAAAGATTAGAAAATTTTTTATCAGAAAATTTATTTCGATTTCATAAAACTAAGTAGGTTCATATTTGACATATACGATTGGCTCTTAGAAAAAATTTCTCCTATAATTAAAAAAAAATATTCTTTTTCAAGAAAAAATATAAATAAATTATTACTTGGAATTTTCGAATCCATCAGTAATGTTTATTAACTATTTTTTTTTTACCTGGTACAAAATTATATACGAAGATTGAAACATTAAGAAATCAATTTACAACAAGGGATATGAACTTTTTTTTGATACCGAGATATCAAGTAGAGAATAGTTAATGATGGTTATCATTAATATAATGTCTCTTATAAATGAGCTCTATTTGCAAGAAAAAATTTTACGACCAGATGAATATTAAATTTTTAATCAAATGTTTATCTGAAACTTGATGAAGACATAAGATTGAAAATGAAGTAAAAAAACTCATAATGTGGTTTAATTCAATATTTCATGCAATCATAAGATGAAAATTTTTTTTCAGAAACAAACATTTTTCTTTCAAATTATTTTATTAGAATTTTATGCTTAATTCGATTTTTAAATGATAGAAAATTAGAAGCCTTGAAATTTTTGTATTTTGTCAGATTTCATGAAAATTAATTCGAATATTAGGGTATTTTCACATAATATATATATATAATGTATAAATTTCTTAATTTGCTTTACTTTTAAATATCAGATATAATTGAAAATTTTCTCTTGTATGTATTATCATTTGGAAATGCAATTTCATATGTTTGAATCATTTGACTAAAACAAAAGTTTAAATTACAGGTGATTAAAAAATGAAAAACTCAACGGAAAATAGAAATGAATATTCTTGAAATATTGAAAGTAGCAAGATACCTGAAAAATAACCCTAATCATTGAATGGAACTATAATTTATGCAGTTGAATCATAAATCTAATTTAAGAAATGTTGGATGTATTTTAACAGAACTTCCTTCTAAATGGTCAGTCAACACAAAAAATTAGTTTAATTAAGATAAATTTATCCATAAACACAAAGTAACAAGATTCACCAAAAACAAAAACTAAAACTTAGCCATCTATTCTATGGAACGTTAGAAATTTTCGAAGATTTAAATAACATAATTTCAGACAATAGTCATATATAAGTATGCAAAAGAAAATATTTGTTTAATTTTGATAGTCCTGAAATCTTTATTCCCTAATCACATCTATCTAATCAAATGAATACTGGTAGTCTTGAAGAATCATGGAAAATTTCCATCGAAATTATAATGCAAGTTGAGAATAATAGACAAAAAGTCAAAAAAAAAAATTTGAATCCCAATTGAGAATTTTTTTCAAAAGAGAATCATGCTACACATTATTTGTAGGTGAAAAAGGGTTTTTTGAACTTACTAAATTATTGATATTATGATTTCTAAATTTACAATATTTATTAAGTTTTACACGATGTTTTAATTCAGCAAATTTTGAAAAATTTTTAAAAATTTCGAAAAAAAAATTACGAAAAACGCAAAGCCATATGAAAAATATAAAAAGCATTATTATTTAAAATTGAGAATGATTTGGTAGTAAATTTTGCTGAATTTTCATTTAAAATTCTAAACAACATTTTCTATCTTTTTCAAAATGATTTATTAAATCGTTTTGTAGATGTAGTTGCTTTATTCAACAATAGCAAATTTTTGAACTTTTTTTATTTTCTCGAAAAATAAGATCAAATTATTTATAAAATAATTTATAAAAATCAAACCGAAATGATAAATTTTATATATTCATATGAAAAATTTCCCAATTATTTTTGTATGCTATTTAAGATGAAAATTTCTAAAATTAATTTTTCGAAAAAAAATGATTCACCATTGAACTTATTTTTTAATCATGCATCTCTGATTAACAATGTTATTGATGACATCGAAAAAATCTATCTATTATTCATTATTCTAACCATGGCCTAATATACGATTATAATTCATTCGAATTTCGTTTCGAAATATTCAACTTAGTTACATGTCGCACAGAGAACGATATTAATTTTATATGAATTTTAAATTAATTTTTGCTAAGCGTTATATTAAATATCAAAATAAGAAATTTAAATATTATTTACTATATGTATTTTTCACCCGACTGATCAAAATTATCAAAAAATTATGTTCTCAGAAAAATAAAAAGCTTGACTAGTTTTAAATTTAAGATTCGATTTTATTTTCTAACATTATTTCTAATTTGTTAGAACAAAATTTCATTGAAATAAAGCGGATTTAAAAATCTATAACTTTAAGCATTTTCAAAAATTTACAAAGTCAGGAAAAAATCAAATATAATTTGGGTTTAAAAATTCACCGAAAATGAATTAAATTTTTAATTGATGATATTTTTGTCTTCATTCTGTTAAATATTCGGACGAATGAATTTTTGATTAAATAGCAACATTCAGTTATTCTCAATGAAATAAAGCTAACGAAAAAGAAAGATGAAATTTCAGTAAAATTTTTTATCAAAATGATATTTTTATATGATTTATATTATAGTTAAACTGGGAAACCACAATATTTTTGAGATATCATCAAATGATACCTTTTTTTAGAATGCCTGAATGATTAAATCAAAGGTTTATTTTTTTTACAAAAAAATATATTGAAATCTACGTCTTAGCAAATGAGACTTACTATTTTTGGATTTTATTTTTTTCTAAGCTGTTGATAAGAAACAAACTTAAATATTGTGTCATTTTTTATTAAAATTCAAGAGAATTTGGTAAGATATTTAGAATTGAAAACTATCAAAAGCTTCGGTAAAAAGTAAATCCTCTATTAAGATATTAGTTCGATTAGACAATGTACATATGAATCAGATGCTACATTGTTGAAATTTTTGTTTCGTGTTTCAAAAAGTAAAGCTGATTCTAACTCAGATTTTCTTCAAGCTGATACAATTGATGCTATTTTATCGGATTACATAGCTTTATTGAAAGATACAGCTGTACATCTTTGTACACGAAATTTCGATCGCAATAATTTTTCTTTGATCAAAAAAAAGTTCTTATCTCTTTCTCACAATCAATTCTAAACATCTAAAAAAAATTTATCAGTCAAATGTATGTCTAAAAATTTAAAAAACAAAATATTATTCATTTTAATTAAACTATTGAATGCGAATTTTTCAAATTAGACGTTTCTTCAATTTTATTAATTTGATGTTTGATGGTACAAAGTTATTAAACATTAAACAACAATCTATTTATACTATACACTGAAGAATTTAAAAATTTGAAGCCCATTATTTTTATTTGATGTGTTCAAATCGAATTCGAAATTCAATTTAGGAAATTTATATATATATATATATATATATAAATAAATTTCAAATGATTTACAATAATTTAAAATATAAGAAAACTACATATTCAATAATATTCATTTAGCTTAACTCAATGATTTTTACATTAATTTTTAAATTTTTCATTTTCTTGTCTCAACTTTTAAACAGTCTTCATGTAATTTATTCATGAATAAAAAGAGCCTTTTTAATCGATAAAATTAAACTTGATTAAATCAGATAATAATTAAGAAAAAGCGATCTACTTTTAGAGATCTCTTCCTGCTTTTAAATTTGATGCATGTGTTAAAAATTTCCTTAAGTGATTTCGCTTTTGAAAAAAATAGACATTTTACAGATAATTTTGAAATTTCAAATAGAATTCGAATTTTTGACAATATATATATTAATCATAATTATTGAAATAGCAAAAAATCGATGAAAACTACTACTTCATTCCATATGTTATTCTTTAAATTTTGATTTTTCAACATGTTTGTACAATGCATTAATGAATGTCATTAATAAGCTGTGCAAATAATTCTTTAGATTTTCGATAAGTTTTTCAATTGTTTTTTTTTATCATTTTTTGAAGAATGCTTATGATAGGAGGTCAAGGTCAATGAACCAAAAATGACGGTTACAAATCGAACTATAAGTGCAATAATCTTGTGCTAGTTTTCGGACAAAACAACTTCAATAAAGTAATCATTTATTTAGGTTGAAGGAGAAAAATTTTTACGATCATTAAACAAAACTATTAACATTATTTCACAAACACAATCAAAAATTGCTTTTATCTCAGGTGATAAAATTTACCGTTGTTTTTTTTTTTTAAATTTTTGGACCTATTTTTATATTGAAAGAACACAATTATTTTAATCTACTTTATAAAAAAATGTTGCTGACCGAGTATTTGTCTTATTTTAGAAATTTTTCAGAAATCATTTTTCATTGTCTTGTTCTTTTTAATTTAAAAATAAATCTAATTTGTGTATGTTTTAAATTTTGTATATTGAATTATGGATCATAAATTTTAAAATCTATGAGGCTATGTATAGATTTAATATCGAAGTGATTTATTGAGAACAGTAAAAAATATTACAGATTACCGCATAAAAATCAATTTGCAAGCTTCAACTAGTCTCACCGTTGAAAAATACAGATTTTCTAAATTATTCTATTGTATAAAAAATTTTGCTTCAAATTTTAGGTCACTTTATCATTAGTTTAAGTAAGATTCATAACTATACATTTATCATGTTTGCTTTGCGAGTACTAGATATTAAAAAAAAAATTTTTTATCTTTTTGACATAGCAATATTTATTATATTTTGGATTTCTAAAATTACTCGATTGGGCGTTTCAAACACACCCTTAGTTGTGGCTTTAAGTTTCAATAATAAAATCTATCAAATTAAAATTGCCTGTTTTTAGTCAACAGTACTTGCAGACAAACTAAAGTCAAATTGTCCTAAAATTGTTTTTGTTTAAATTCGTATCGAATCAACATTATTCATGGTAAAAATTTTATATTCGATTCATTAATGGAAATGCAAAACATAGTTCAAAGATAATCGACAATCTATCATTTTCATTAGACACGTATTTTCAGGTGTTGCCAATTTGACCATTCAAAATGATTTCTGAAATTTTTTTTGCTCTATTTAAGGTTGCAAATTAAAAATTTGAAAATTTTTTTGATAATCAAATTTCATAAATCATCAAATGCTGTCAATACAATGACTTACAAAGAAAATTTAAGTGCATATGAAAATTTTTCAAATTGTTAGACAATTTTAACTTATATTCTATAGAAGACATAATTATTTATCATATACAATCAAAAAAGCTACAGATGCTTTGTTACGAATATACATTAAAAGAAATCTCAATTTAAAAATCAAGTAAGGATTCAATAAAAACAAAATAGAAACTAAAAAATAATCCAAATCTATCATAGTATATATAGTATATGTCATTTAACATCAAAAAATTTTTTGTGTACATAATATAAAATACTTAGAAAGGTAATAATTTTATTTTTCATAGTCAATTGTTGAAAAAGTATACAATCTTTTATGAAAAAAAATACACATGATCTTTGATTTTAGAAATCATGATTCTGATCATTGAAAATTGTGTATATTAACTTTGAAACTTTTTTTTGATTCGTAAATTTTGTAAACGAATAAAGATTTGATATACTTAAAAAAATATCATAATTATTCATTATTAAACAAAAGCACCCTTTGACTTTTCGAATTTTTTGATAAAAGATAAGTTTGTTTGCGTTAAATTTCGAAATTTTATATTTATAAAAAAAGCATAATATATAAATTCAAAACATTCATATTTATCTTGCGAATTCGAGCATGGAAATTAATGTTTTATCGATATATTTATTAGTTATTATAATCTATGTTGAAAATAAAAATTGTAAAAATGTATTAAAATAATCTTAAATGCAGTACCAAAACTTTTCGAATTATGCTATCTAACAAGCACAACTAAAAGTAATTCATTATTTTTTTATTGTTATTTAAAAGTAATAAGATGATACAAATGTCACATCAGGCTACAATCTTATTAATTATTGCTTTTGATAAGAACTAATAAGAAAACATATAACATGGCAATATCACTAAATAAGCCTCATCGTTGAATTAGTTATTGAAAAAGTCATTTCACAAGTTGTGTGAAATCATATTTGAATTAAATAATAAAAAGTTAAACCCCAATCTTGTGAATAGAATATAATCTTATCTTAAAGTATTTTCTTAAGACTAATTTTTCACGTTTTGCCATCTTTAAAACTAAACGCGTGTTTACAAAATTTTCGAAAAAGGTTTTCAAATTTTTTTTTGACATTTGAAAACTTCTAGCTCTTCAAAGTTATTACAAAAAAAAAATTTCAGCAACTACAGAGCAAGTTTCTCATTGAAAATGTCTAGATTTTCGTTTTTGGGGTTCAAATGTGATGTTTAATTTTTTTTTGATGATTTTTCAACAAAAAATAGTTCGATCCTCAATTCAAAACGAATTTTTTTTTCAATAAAAAACAAAACAAAACAAAAAAAAAATACTGTCAACTTACTTTGCACTTCGATCTTAAGAGGCACTTTATATTTCATACTTGAATGATAAAGTTTACGTGAAGAGTATTAATAGTATAAAATAAATTCAACGAGTACATTAAAAAATATTAAAAATGCATTAAAAAAACTCTTTTTTATTCGCCAAAAATAAAAATAGCATGACTCATCGTTAATTTGCTGGGAACGGTACCGTAAATTGACAAATGATAAAAAATTTTAGATAATTTACAAATGCCTAAAAAATTGAAAACTAAATTAGTTTAATTCTTTCTTTTGCCAAAATTTTTACTAAAATACTTCAGGGAACCTACAAAACTTAATCAAAAGTGGCAAAAATTTTGCTTGTTATTCTAAAAACTTTGAAATTAAAATTTTATAAAATTTTAAAAAAAAAAGATGACATGAAGAACCGATTTTTTTGTTATCGCACCTTATCTTTTAATTTCTTTTAAGATTGATTTTTAAAATTTTACTAAATTTATTCAATTTAATCATAGATTGCGATTTGGAATTGCAAACTGAAAAATGAATTCATTTTATTACATCCTGATGAAAACACTAAATTTCCTTCATACTTGGGTGAAAATGCTTCAAAATTTATCGCGAAATCCATTTGTTTTGCATTGTATTACAAATTCGGCAAAATATTGTTTAATATTATTCTGATATGTCTTTCTAACTCATGCTCTTTTGTTAAATTGTTATTTAAATATTTTTAAGATCCTATTTTTACAGAATAAAATATTCCAATTCGCTCATTGAAAATTCAAATTTCGATTGTGAATTTTTTAGTGTTGAAGACTTAAAACTAGAGAAAAATTTTTGTCACAATACCAACATAATACCAAAAAAGCTTTTCAATATGAATTTACAAATAGAAATACAATGGAAAGGAATAAAGCTAAAAAAAAATAAAGATGCAAGTAAAATATTTGGTCATTCATTTATGAATTACATTCTAAACATTTGAATTTCAAACTTGCAGTTACTATGCAGAACATATGAAAAAAATCTGAAAAATTTCTATATTTTTGCATTGCATACTTTTTGTTAAACATTGTAGTTTTCTAAAGTATATTCAGGAGAATTATTAAGTATAAATTAAGGATAAAAATGGAAAAAAACTATATATTATGATCTATTGAAGATATAAAATAATGTTACATACAAAACATTAGTTGTTAAATGACATATTCTTCATTTTTTTTTTTCTCGCATGAGCAACATTGGGGAAAGATATACATTACCAAACATCCGAAAAGATCCAATTAGAAATTTTGTTGCACGTGGGGATTCAACACCCTATGATCAAATATTCAATAGAAATTTGTTTTATTTAAAATAAATATACCTAATTCTTTAATTTTGATCTACCAGAAAATTTCATACACTCAATTTTACTTGAAATAAGATTTATAAGTATTACAGAATCTTTGATCCTATTTGCCTCAAAGCTGCGGAAGAATTCCAGAAAATATAAATATCGTTCACAATTTCATTAGGATAATTATAATTTGGGGATAAAGATATCAGGATTTAAATTTTTTTATTCAGACAAAAATTTAAAAATGCTTTTGAAATAAAATATCGAAAAATGAATTCTGTGAAAATTGCTTTACTAATTCGTAATATACATACCACATTTTGAAGGTGGAAATTTTCAATTTATAACTTTTAAAATATTATTTGATATCTATTTTAAATTTGCAGAATACTGTTATTCTCTTAGCTTCAATTATGTTACAATTTGCAAGGTAATATATTTAATTTGAAAATTTAATCATAAAACCAAATTTTAAATCAATAAAATTTTTATACCGAAATAAAAAAAATAACTAAACTTAGAATTGAAAAATTATAAATTTTTTTCAACTAGAAAGATAATTTTGTTATTATTGATAATTAAAATTTAATTTTTCTAATTAATCGTTAAATGTAGACATCTTCCAGTCGAAAAATTTTTCCATACTTTTCAAAAATATAGAAAAAAAATTTTGACTGAAATAAAAATAAAAAATAATTCAAAAATTAATTGAACACAGCTGCTAAAATTTTTCAAGTTTTGTTCTTGGTAGAATTAAGTATATAAGCTTTACAATGATAAAACCTAGTGATTATTTTTTGACGAATTTCAGTTTATTCTAACATAGCCATCGACTCAGTTAAATAGCTAAAGTTATTAGAATTTTACTCCTGAATTATGGAATTCAGAGCATTAGAATAATATTAAAATCTAGGAAACTATTAAAAAGAAAAAGATTTGTGTTCAACAACAGTTGACTTAAATCAAAATCATGTAAAATAGTGATGACCAACGTTAATAAATTCTTTTTGTAGCGATTTTCGAAATTCCATATATTTTAACAATCAGAAAAGTGAAATTTTGTTTCTTGTGTGCTTTCAACTTTATAGAAATTAAGACCTAGGTACATTAGGCCTAATATTATATCGTTGTGCACAAAGGCAAATATTTTTTGTAAAATAAAAAATATAGCATCAAAATTTATTACGAGATTTTTTTTGGAGCTTATAAATTTCCGGTCTCTCGCTATTAAAATTAAGTCATCCAAATTTCATTTATAAAATACATCATCAAAACATACAAAAATTTTATAGAAAATTTTATTTAATATTAACTCGAAAGTCCCGAAAAATTTTTCATTCATAGTATCGAAAGAAGGGAAGGAAGTAGCAACTATTTCAGAATTTCAATTTTTATGATGAAAAACAAATTTTAAATTGAACACGTTATTCCGGATTAAGATGACCAAAAAGCACACGACAATTTTTAGAATAAAAACTTTTTGACGTCAACTAGTTTTAGAAATCTTCAGTTTTTTTTTACTTTTTTGAAAAACGTTTGGTTCTTGGTTTTAAGGTGGAATTTGGATTTTTTTTTTAAATTTATGTAATTATGGAGATGCAAAATGATTTTTTTTTTGTCGACCAATGTTTGAATAAAAGATTTATCAAGTCTATTTGTACAAAGATTATCTTCTTGAAATAGCTCAATAGATTAATAAAAGTATTTTCTTTTGAGGTAATTTTTTTGCATGAAATTTCGATTTCAAAAATAAAAAAATGCATTAAGAGTTCGGCTGTAATGCCAAATTTTTAATTTTGAAATTTATATATAAAATATACTGAATAATTCCCATATTTTCATATCTGATGAATAAATAATAAGAAAGCAATATTGAATTACTAAGATTTTATTTTAAATTTTTATACAAATTATATTAATGATCTATATACTCAATCTATATAAATTTATTTATGTGAATTTTTATTGTGTAAGATACGTAAATTATATTTTATTCAATTTCCAAAAATTGATTGACAAGTTTGCTTAGTAGTCGCTAAAAATAAAAACAATAGATGAAAAATGGCTGAAAGACTTTGATACGCTTACTTGTTTACAACACATTTTGAAGTTTGTTTTGCTA
This sequence comes from Acarapis woodi, assembly GCA_023170135.1. Classification (NCBI taxonomy): domain Eukaryota; kingdom Metazoa; phylum Arthropoda; class Arachnida; order Trombidiformes; family Tarsonemidae; genus Acarapis; species Acarapis woodi. The sequence goes on from BLXL01010550.1 coordinate 12,957, forward strand.
CGCAATTATTTTTTTTTGCATATCAATCAAGGGATTTAGATGTAAAATGAGCATTTACTTTTGAATTAATCTTGTAATTAGATACAAAATTACTTTGAAAGGTTTATTTCTGAAAATTCTAAATGAAAAAGTTCAAAAAACCTGAATCAGATTAATACTAAAAATACTCAGATATTGTCGATTTAAAATTGTTTATTTTATTGATAAAATTTTGGCCTTGTAAGTCGTTCAAATTTCCAGAAAAAATAAAAGATTTTATATCTTCTTCTAGAGATAATTTTTGAAGTGCAATATTTAACAATAGAGTATAATAATTAATATAAGTAAATTTTCTTATCGAATAACAATCAATTAAAAAAATTTTATATTCGATTAAAAAATCATTTTTCTTTGGGAGATGAGACTCATTCAATTTTTACTGAGTGAATTCTATTCAGCACCTGTTTTAAATGATATTTGATTCTTATAATATAATTATGTTTCAATTATTGAGGTCAAATTTTCGAATAACTGATTTTCAGATTATTTCGTTACGCATTGAAAACTCCCTTACAACTTTACAATCGGATTAACTTTTATTCATTTGTTGGAATTATGATATCTATTTTCAACTTTTTTTTTCAACCAATAGAAATTTAATTGATGTTAAATACATTTTTGCTGATTATTTATTTATAAATGAGGTAAATGGCAGATTATATCAATGTTGAATTTTTTTTTGTTTCAACCAATAAATGGTATCCGTGCAATATTAATAATTTAATATAATTAATTTCAATATATTGAAATTTTTCATTGATTCACTTCTTTTTTGAAGAAGAAAAATCAGCAGTACAATCAAAAATAAAGCCTGAAGAACAGAGTTTATCTAATAATTTTTCATAAGCACTTCTAGTGCTAAAAATATTTCAAGTTTTATGATAAAAAAAGAGTAATGTAGGCCTTATGAAAAATTATAAGTTACACGAAATTCAAATAGGTGTCAGGAGAGTTTCGAAGAAAATTTTTCATCTATTTTCATTATAAGTTTAAATTTTTCTATTTCGAAAGAAAATTTCTTTTCGATTCATTGATAGAAAAAGTAAATTTTTATTTTTTTCAAATATGAAAGATTCCAAAATTCAAAATTAAAAAAGAATTTTTCGAACTTAAAAGTTAAGTAATAAAAAATGATAATTTTTTTTTGATTTTCTCGCCTTTATAGTTTAATAAGTAGTAAAAATTAAAAATTGAGATTTTCAAAATCAGTATGCATCGAAAAGTTTATTTAATGCGTTGAAAAGTTTTTATGTACTCTATATAATAAAGATCTTTTAAATATTGATGAAATAGAATGTAAACAGCTTTTTTCCATTAATACTTCGAAATAATAAATAAGCTAATTCGAGTTCTTTAATTAAATGAGCAAATGCATCACCTGTAAATTTTTTTTGAAAATTCCTACATGTTTAAATTTATTTTACCTTACTATAAATTGTTGTAATACATGGGATTTTAATTTATTTTTTGAATTAATTTGGACACATACGACCTGAATTAACAAAATGGCAAAAAATATTTAATTTCCGGCAATCATATTAATTATGAAAATTAGCTTTTTTATCTTTTATTTTTTATTCTAAGTTTACATTTTTTTTCGAAAGATTTTAATGAAAAAAATGTACCAAAAAAATTCAATAAAATTAGAACATTTAGTGATGATTTGAATTAAAAAATTAGCAAACTTTAATTAAAAGACAAAAAAATCTTAATATGGTTTTCATTTCATTCAAGAATTTAGATTAAGTATAATTATTTTGAAAATTAAAAATAAAGAACGAAAAAAAATTAAAAAGTGCTAAATGCTTAATCATAAATTATAGTGATAAATTTAAATAATTTTGAATTTTAGATAATAAGTTTGATTATTTTTTTTCTTTTATGAAATTCCTAAAGAAAAAAATTCGATCAGCAATAAATTGTACATTTGCTCTTATGCTACCATTATAAAACGTAAGCAAATAAAAATAATATTAATGATTTTTCTTTTACTGTTTTAAATAGCGAAAATTTCATTAATCTCAAAATAAAATTACTTATTTTTTTAATTATATTTTGAACAATTTAACTTAATTAAATTC
>BLXL01010551.1:0-28722 GCA_023170135.1 Acarapis woodi
TAACAAATAAAATTGAAATTTGATCATTAATGTTAGTAAGAAGTGTTTTTATTCTATTTTTCTGTAAATTGCTGAAATCACCTTTTCATCGATTATTTATAAAAAAAAAATGAAATATAAATATGTGAATAAGCTTTGTGAAAAAATGATTCAAAGTTACCTAAGAAGCATTGATATTCTGCCTTATTGTTCAAACATAGAAATTTAGTCTTTATTTTGGTTACTGCTTTGAATATCGATCAAAAGATTTATATGTAAAATAGAAGCAAACTTTCATTCAAAACTCATTATCAGATACAAAGTCATTTTTTAAAAGTTACATTTTTTTATTTCTGAATTTAAATGAATATAATGAAATGGGTATAGCTGAATATAATGTGTAATCTGACATTGTCAATCTTTAATTTTTAATTTTGTAGATAAAAATTCTGACCTTGTAGACTGCACAATTGTTTTTTAAAAAAATAATCTTATTTTTCTTCTAGGGCAAAAATTTTCATATTCATCATTTGATAGCACGGTATAATTGTAAGTATTAATAGATTTCTCAGTATCAAAAAAAAAACACTTTTCCATTGTCGGGGGCAAATTAATCTCAAAAGAAGTTTTTTGGAATACAACTATTGACTTGCTCCAAATGATTACTTTTTTTTATAACAAACCTATGTTTTTTTAACCGCAATCAAACTTTCGAAAAATTCATCTAAATTATTTTCGCACAAACCAAAATTATCTTATAGCTTCACAATCAGATTGAATTTAATCTGTCTGCTGAGATTCCAAATACACATTGTTCATTCAATTTTTCTTGTTCAGTTTTTGTTTGAATAATATTATGAATTTAATTTTAATGTCTTTTTTACAAATGAAAAACTATCATTCAAATATTTTTGCTTCTTTATTAACTAAATATTCGATTTTGATTAATCTTAAATTAAGAGGTGAAAAAGAGATAAATTTTTCATAAATCATAGTTTGTACTTCCATGGCTATATTTGAAAAAAAAATAATACTGCCTTGATTTAGTTAATTTTCTTTGAAAATCATTTCATAAACTTTTAGAATAATATAATTATAGTTGATCTGGATTATAAGAAAGATTGACCTAGAAATTATCATTTGATTGATATTTAAATTTAGAATTTATATGCATAAGAACAAATTTTTTTTTTTATTTAAGCACATGTTAAAAAATAACATATTTATATTTTTATTAAGACAACTGCAAAAAAAAAAAAAAAAAATTTATTTACGGGAAGCGCCCTGCTAGACTTACCATACGACTAATGTAATAAATATAATATATAAATCAAATTAATTCGGTCGAATTTTTTTATGCATAGATTGAATTTTCATCATATAGAAATGTTCAAATATGTATAATAAATGCGTGATGTATGCGAATATTTATATATAATATGCTTTTTCGTCATCTAAGAAAAAATTTATTTTGCCCTAAAGCTAATATCTTAGATCGACTAAATGATTTATCGAATCGTCTTGAAGATGGCATTTTATTATTAAAATAATTCAACACAATTTTTATTAACATATTCTAAGTTTAATATGAAAATTATGCTTCGGATAAAATATTAGAGCATAACACAATAAAATCTTTTTTCTATCTTGAAAACATTAGATAACGTGTCACATCATGCTAAAACTTGCTAAAATATTTGAGAGTTGGAAAAATGTCAATATTAACGGAAGCACTTAATCTGTAACTGCGTTTTCTGAGCATTAAATGAAAAAAAATTATATTTAATAGTTAAAATATACTAATTCATTGTATCTAATTGAAACATTTTATAATTATGTGGATAATGATTGCGAAACTTATTCATTTTGATTCAAACAATGAAAAATATTAGGTCATAATTTTATCACTCATATGGATCAAATAAAAAAACTAAGCTCTTGTGATATGAAAAAGCATATTTTTTTTGTGATAATAAAATATAAATGTTAATTTTCTATCTTTCAATATTTGTATAATATGTTTATACTTTCAAAATAAAATTCGAACATTTTCTTTGAATCATCTTGATTTTAAATTTAATTATAGTTTCGCCCTAAAAAACACTATTTTTTTATTTATTTATATGCATTCATTCTTCTAAATTTTGACCACAATTCATTAATTCATTGATTGATAAAAAATTATTATCCATCCTTCTTAAAAAATTATGCAAGCACTTTTATTATTATTATTTATTATCCGTAATCATTTTTCAATAACTTTTTCGATAATTCGTTTGCACACACGTAAGCTTTAGTTTTCAAAATGATTATAATTTTTTCTTAGTCAGCAATGTTTATTTATATGAGTTCTTAATGATTATTATATCCAATCATCGATCTCTAAATAATAAGCAATAATTCAATTCAGGACGACTTTGATAATTTTATTTAATAATTGATCAGATAATTTCAAAAAGAAACGTCTTAATAATAATTAGACTGCTACCTAGAAAATATAATATACTTGAAAATGATTAATATTTAAATATTATACTTCAAGTTTTGAATTCAAAATTTTTAATGAGGCAAGAATTCTATTTCAATTTGAAATCATAAGTGCTTTGTTAAATAACCTCAGCTCAAGTAGCGCATTATTATAAAAAATAATTTCTGCAATATCAATAATTATTATACTTTATATATATATATACTTATATACTGAAAAACTAGTTTCTCGGTCAAATTAATGATTCATTAAATTAAAAGCTATTTGAATTCCGTTATGATTTTATTAATATTTATTCATTTTAAGTCGATATTGTTAATATTAGCATGGAAAATATTATTTATCGAACTTTATAACAGTCAATTTAATCTACCTCAAATTTGAAATTCATTTAGGGTCAAATTTTAACATCAATATTTTAAAATTAATAGTTTATATAATTATCACTAAATTATTTTTTTTTTTTAATTATAGACACGGTGAATTTTTATTATTTAATTTAATACACATTTATACATAAAAGATCTTGGTTTTTTTTAAGGATGTCGATCTACTTAAATTATTTTAAGAAATATTTTTGTAAATTTTTAATAGGAAATAGAAGAAAAAAAATTTGCATTATATATAGATTACTTTGTTAGTAATTTTTAATTATTTTGCATTAGTGATTTTCAATTTTTTATGCAAAATTTTTTTTTAATCATTAAATTCAAACTCACTAAGTTAAAGACACAATGAAAAAAAATCCCTCACAAAAAATCATAATTTTCTGACAATTTAAAATATACAATTTATCATTTTTTAAATTTTGTATTTCATTAATTTTGTAATATTTATAGAATAAATGATGAGCGAGACACTTTTGCAAATATTTTATATCAATGTACTTTTTTTTTATATCGGTCTGAAAAACTGATTTTTTAAATATTCATAGAATAGATGTTTGAATTTTGATTTTTTTTTTTATGCAAATCCATTTTCTATTTATTCAATAAGCTTTAATCCATTGAAAAGTTTCTTACACCAGGTAATATTTAACGAGTAGCTTATCAATTGAAAGCTTATATAAGAGGATTGTTCAATCTTTAGAATTATGCATGAAAATGATTAAAAGGTGAAAATGTTTTGATTTATCACAAATCAACATTATAAATATTACAATTTTTTGAACATCAAACGAATATTCATCGAATTTTAAAATTTAGTTGCCCTTCATCGCGATCATATGTAAAAGTGTTTCAGATTAATTTAATATGGAGATTAGTATTTAAATTTTTAGCATTTCTAATAATATAAAAGTCGTTTTTGTATACGAATGTTTCAAGTCAAGAGAACGGAAGTTATCAAAAATTCTATGGAACATCTCTCTGTATCATTCAACTTTGATTCTGAAAAAAAACAAGACTATTGGAAAAAAAATTCGTTTTTTTTCTTTGACATCTGAAAAACAAAAAATCAGCTCGACAGAATCAAGTTATATATGGAAACTATTTATTTATGTATTAAAATGTATATATTAAAGTTGAAATTTATAAAAGAAATTTGACTATTTTCAATAAAAATTTCTACTCACTCAAGATAAGTTAAAATTTTTTTCTCAAAAAATGTAATCTCATGCTAAAAAATTTGTCCTAAAATTTCTTAAAAATAACAATTTATAAAAAGAAATAAATCCAGAAATATACGTTGTTAATTCATCACTGAAAATTTTTTTTTCTAGATATCCAAATTTGTTGCTAAAAATATTCTTACTCTGAATAATTTCAAAAATTAGTTCAAAGTTACAAAAAATTTGCAATTCGTTAAAAATTTTTATACATTTTTTTGTTGTAACTGGTAGAAAAAAAATGGCACAAAATAAATTTTAAAAAAAAACTTGCAAGCAAAAAAAAAAAGAAAATAAAAACCAGAAATTTAAATGAACAAGGGTTAAAAACCTTTGGAGACTTAATACTTATTTTCAAATTATTCAAAACTAGCGCAAACGATTATTTCCAAAAGAAATTTATTTGTACAAGTTATTAATGAATTTGATCGTATTAAAAATAATGTATTAGCAGAATTTTTATAACTTTAATAGATTCATCTGCTTTAAAACAAAGATGAAGAAAAAAATTAATCAGGCGATATAACTCTAGTTCAACAATCAGCAAAGATCAAATTGTTCAACTATTTATAACATGATAACTCTTTATGACAATTCAATCAAAGCAATTCTTTATAAAATATCTCCATCAGTTAAATAAATTGGTAAACTGTTTCATAGATAAATTTTTTAAAATTTTTCGCCCAATTATTGATAATAAACATCAACAATTTACCTACGTCATTTGTACTTTTTGAAAAGTTTATAGAAATCGATATTAGGAGATCGTATATCTTTCAGTGTCCTATGTGCTATTCTAAATACTAGGCACAGAAATGCATAATTAAAAAAATTTTTTGCTTAATTCCCATTTAGTTCTACAGTCAGTGTATCATCATAGAAGGCCTTAAATATTAGTTTTATTTTAACCTTAAAAAATTGATTGGCTTTCTTATTTTGAAATATGGCATCTAGAGACTTATTTTGGTGCATATTCAAAAATTTATTCAGAAAAACAAAAGGTAATCTTCTAGCTATGACTATTTTTGTTGACAAAATTGAAATTCATTGATCATCTGAAAAGAAAATTTGGGTGATCTTTGTTTAAAATCGCATACTTTGTTCTATTTGACAACAAAAAACTCAAATTCGAATCCTAATGCATATACCAAGTTTTTTGTTGAACAAGCGATTGATTTGTTGGAAAATAGAATTTGATTTAAAGGTAAAGTAATTAAAGTTGTATTATTAAGTTCTATTTTTGATAACTTAACAAGAGATTTGTTTAAACTCAACAATTATTTCAATGCTACATACGGTTATATTATACATTGTACATTCAATTAGAAAAAAGAATCAGACACATTCAAATCTTTCTTCAAAATCCAAAATTTGTTTCGGAAATCAAAAATTATTCATCAAAACGTATGAAAAATCAATCAATAAAATTTTGATTTATTTTGTGGCGTATGAAAAGTCAATAATAGATAACCCTTTGCAATATTCTAATCTAGAAATGGGTATTGAAAGTAAAGTAAAAAAGAAAAGTAAAAAGGAAAAGCTGTTTATCCAATGCATTCTCTAGAACTCAAAATGATTTGACACGAATTATATGAATCAAAAGATCAAGTTATTAATAAGTGATATGAATATATTAGAAGGTAGATTTAAAAAGTTTATAATTAATTTAAATTTCAAGCTAAAATTATTATGTATTTACATCGGTCATAAGTCGACAGCAAATTAAACAAATAATTATTTTTTCTTTGTTGTTCTTATTATTCTTAAAACGATGTTGCCATCAAGAATGCTAAAGCCATTACTTTTTTTAATTTCAATGATTTTGAAATTGTCTGAGTAAGGGCTAAGCATAAATTAGTTTGCTTATCTTAAAAGATTAGTCAATAAATTTTTTAAATTGATGTACTATTTTTTCACAATGAAAATGAATATTAGCCCAACATTCGTCTTTAAAATTATTTGATTGATAATTTCATTTTAATAGGACCTTTAGGTAATCAAACTGCTTTCTATTATGAAAACTGGACAGTTAGTTAAGAATGTAAAAAATTCTTTCCTACTTCTTGTTGATGAAAATTTAAAATCATCATCAATCAAAATGCTTCCCAAATTTCTTATTCATAATTGAAAGGAATGCTTCACAGAAATCTACTTGAATGAAAAAAAATTACATTAGTTTTGAAAAAAAAAAGCCCAAATCTTCAAATTATAATGTTAAAACTTGTTCGGGTATCATTCTTGAAGTGGTTTGCTTTTATAAACAGAAAAATTTGATTTACTCGGAGAGGAACGAACTTGAAATAATTTACAATATTTCAACAACTTCAAAAAAGAAAAAACCGAACTTGATCACATTTTCCAGGTTAAGAAAACTCATAATTTTCATTGCACTAATATTTACGACGTCAGGGAAAGAGTGTTTGTTAAAATTCTTAGCAAATAGCTCAACTTTTTTAAAAGGTTATGATTATATGATGAAAATAAATTTAATCAAACTCCATAATCGATTTTTGTGCTTTATAATTTTTCGCCAGCGATATATTTTTAATTCCTTTAAATACTTAATTTATTGAAAAATACTTGAAAAAAGATTTTTGAATTAAGAATTTTCTATTCATTTTTCCAATAAGTAAAATTTAGTTTTTATTAGTAAATCTTAAAAATTTCTTAAAAATTATAATTTTAATTATTTTTTTTCAATCATTTATTTCTTAAATTTATTATTTCAAAATTTTTTATAACCATGAAATTGCAATTTCGGTTGCTATTTTAAGTAAAGCGACTATTTCAATTTTTGTATGGCATTTTTTAATAAATGTCCAAGTAATATGCCCAAAAAAATTTATAGTAATATTTTATTTAATACTTATCAGTTCTTTGAACATTTCATTCTGATTAAAACTTTTAAATGTAAATTTTTTTTCAATACAATCGCTTTTTTTTTTGTATTTGTCTAAAATTTTCTAGTCCAATATCTTTGGCTGGAAACTGAAAGTAAATTGTGTAATTTAAATTAAAATAAAATGTATTTAAATGAAAAAGTTTTCAAAATCGAATTTCCAAATGGAATCAATATTTTTGAAATTAACATCACTATTGAATACTTGGTCTTTATGCATCTATAAATACATAATTCAAATTAAAAATATAAATATAGAACTAAATAATAGGCTTAAGACAGCTTTTTGGTTCAAACATAAGATAAAAATCTCTCTTAATCATGACAGATGGTAAAAATATTAATCATATTGAGCATATCCTAAAAAGTATTCAAAATGATACTAAGAAATCTATAATTTTTATAAAAGAAATTATTTTGTTCCATTATAATTTAAATTTTAAAATAAGACATATAAATTTAAATCACTTAATATTGGTGATACATTTTCAAAATACTTATTTGATCTCAAAATTTTTGATTGTCTGATAACTTTTGTGTTGAATTTGATAACGATTCTAGCACTATAACAAAACTTTAAAGTACTTAAATAAAAGCAGAACGTTATCAAATATGGGAGTATATTAAAGTAATTGGTCTGTAATATAAGGCAATAACTTTTATATTTACTTCACCTAAAATCAATTGCAAGTAAATAAAAAAATTTAAACCAGTATATTTTTTACGTTAGATTATGAAAATTTCTATAAATATGTTATTTAAAAATGAATATAATTTTTAAGTTTAGTAAAAAAAGTCAGACAAAAACGAGAAAACATTGAATTTGAATTTATTTGTAAAAAATAAATTCTAATTTTTAAGCCAATTTTCGTCGTAAAATTATAATTTCAAGTTAGTTAGATTTTCAATAGAGACCTAAGGGGGATGGTAAATCAGTGGTATTATCGAATTGAAAATCAACGTAAGAAAATGATTTTTTATCTGAAAACGAGAACTAATTTCATTCAGTTAAATTTTAAATCTAAACGTGAATCAACTAAAATTTAAAATTATACGTGAAATAGTATTAAAAAATTCAATTTTGATGTCTTAGATTTTAAGCAAAATTTTTTTATAGAATAGCATTTTGTCTGCTAATAGCGAACTAAAAATTTATTTATTGTCTGGCGAGTTGCATACAATCAGCAACAATATGTTTGCTTTTTAAAAACAAGACTCAACTAACTCAAAAAGTGTATTTCCGTTAGACACACAAAAAAAAAAAAGAATTTTTATATTAGTGAAATCTGTGAAAAACTTTGTAATAGCTCTGAAACAATTTACTTTATAAATTAATCAAATAGTGAAACTTGAAACGGGTGTAAGTTTTAGATTTCATTAAAAAAAAAAAAGAATAAAAAGTTGATGCACATTCTGGCTAGTTAAAGAAGGTAAAAAAAAATTTTACTCGATTGTATTTTAAAATTTAAAAAATACATAATTATATATTTAATATATAATTTGGATTTTTAATTCAAGTATATAATAAAAAGAATATTGGTATAATTGCTTGTTATTAAACAATTAAGAAAATCAAAAATATTACCGATTTATTTGATTTCTCACTTTTTGATATAATTTTATTGAATTATTTAAAACAAACTGATTCATCCGCTAAATGTATTTTCTCTTTTTTTTTCTAAAATAAATGTTTTGAACAGAGTTTGTGTTCAAACTAAATATTTTATTTAAAAAAGATTTTATATTGAAAATTTTGCAATAAATTTTTTATTACTTAATTTACTGTCAGTTATTAAATTTATTTATCAAAAGAAGATGGATAATGATTAAAATCAACAAAGAAAAATCTATTTATAGATGAATTTTTTTTCAAAGTTATTCCATTATAGTGATCAAAATCTTATTAATTAAGGCGCATGTCTATTGTTACTTGTATCAAGGAGAAGATCGAAACTATCATTTTGCTTTATAATATACATTCATGAAACTAAAATTGGTTTATTACTTTTTATTATTAGTCTTAAACAATGAGAAAGCGCATGTATCAATTAGCATTTACGGTTTCAAATAAATTAAACAAATTCATATATTGTAGAATATCGACATGGCATATAATCTACAGGATATTTGCCTTTGTACAATTGAATAAATATGATCTTGTACATTGTCAAACACTATTTCTTACGAAATATATTTAAAGAATGCACTGTGGTTTTGTCGGCGAATCATTAAATGTTCGTTTAGAAAAAAAAACTATTTCACAAATAGAAAATGAAGGTAAGTGCATTGTTTTTATTATATTTAGTGTTGTGAAGTATATTCTTGAGTATTGTAGTTGTATATTATAATATATCACTTTAAATTAGTACTAGCCAAAAATGAAGATAAGCTTAGCGGATTGGGTGTGACTACGATTGAACTGCGAATGATGTTAAGGTCTGTTTTTTTTATTTTCGTGAATTTTATAATGATAAATATTGTTAGTAATGCACTAACTTTGTGTGTTTAAGAACTGCATAGTAAATTCTAAACGCACATTAGTATTCGCGGTACTGAATTGCATTATAGCACTCTCTCGCTCCCTCTCTCTCTTTAACTAAAAAATGCACATGTGTACAAAATTATACAGCTTTAAGAGATATAAATATAAGCAAAAAAGAAGAAGGCTAAAATAATGTGTCTGGCGAGGCCCTTTAAATATCGCTGCATTACATTCTATTCGACTTAGTTCACTTTTGAACAGTTTTGAGTCAATATCTTTAAGTTCCGGTTTTCTTTGTATCTCATCTCTTTTTTCTTTTTATTTCCTTTAAATTATTTTTCCATCAATTCTCAAATTAAAGAACAAATGTTATTCGAATTTTCGAGTATAAACATGCATCTATAACCAGCTGTCACCTCCTTTTTACATTTTTTTTTATTTATATCTTTAACTGAATCTTTTCTAAAAGTACATCTTTTTCTCTTTCTGAATTATCATATAAATTTTTCATCGATTTACAATGTGCCATCAACAGTTTGTGCCAGCATTATCTATTCTTAAAAATTAGAAAAAATTAAAAAAAAAATATTTTTCCGAATAAATGATAACTTTTGAAAAACTAATTGCCTTTTTTTTGCCTTTTTTGCTTTTATTTTTTCGTTCAAATTTTGAATGCTTCAGTTTAAAAAAAAATTCAGACATGAAATCTTATCTTGTTTTTGCAAAAATAATTTAGTTTTTTCGAAATTTTTTTTAACCAATTTTTTTTAAATTAATGGTGTTAAATTTTCGGATTTTCAAACTACTTCTCATTAAAAGATAAATTTTTTTTTTTTAAATATTTACCAAATAACACAGAAAATGTACAATGAATTTTTTTCTGAAACAAACAGATTTCGGCATAAAATTTTTTTGAATTTGATGAATATTCTAAAATTTTAATTATATATATCTTTAGATATCAAAGTTGTGAATGAAATTCATCCAAAATTTGTCAACATATTGAATAATTATCGAAAACTTTAAAGAAAAAAAATTGTAAAGAAAATTAAAAAAATCGTGTTTCCGGTTGATATAAGCTCATTTTTTACTTTTTTTTTTGAAATTATTTAAGGTGCTTTTGAACTTTTAAATTTTTTTTTTCAAAAGGATTTTACAATTAATTATTTTAGGGTAAATTAGACTTGATTACGAGAAATTGAATTTATGGTAAATTTTATAATGCAAGAAATATGTTTTTTTTTTTGATAATTGTTATAGAATTAATTAGATTTAAAGCTCGAAATTTATCTCGAAAGTTAAAAAAATTAGACGAGTGTAGATTTTGAATAGTGAAAAAAAACTTATTGAAAAATTATGAAAATATGTAAAAACTTCAATTTTTTTTTACAAAATTTTTGAAATCCATAACATATCGACTTCAAGTTTTGCAAATTTTTAAAGGTACAAAATTAAGAGTAAGAAAAAAAAAAATGAAATCGAAAAATCTTTGTTAAAACTCCAAGGAGAAAATAAATATTTTTTTAAAAGGTAACAAATTAGATTTCGGCTGATATAAATAAGAGGAAAAAGGAGTATTCATTGAATGAGACTCATTATTATAAAAATCAAATAACAAAAATCATGGCTCACACGAAATGGAAGAGATTGAAAACAATAAGGTTCAAAAAAGTTGAATCAAAAAATTATCAAGGAAAAATATCAGCGACAAAAGAATAAAAAAAACTAAAAAACTATCAAAAATTTATCAAAAAGTCTATTTGCAATCAATTTTATTTTCTTGTAAAATTTATTCAGCAGTAAACTTATAATTATTTAGTACTTATGTTTACTATACAAACTTGAAAAAATTATAAGAAAATTTAGAAAAAGAGATAAAAAACGACGAAGCTTGAATGTATAAAAGTCAATTGATTCATTCGCAATCTTCTAATGAGAATAAAATTATCAGAATGATATCATTCGACGTTGTAACCTTTGATATTATAATAAATTTCATATAAATTCTGCTTCGAATAATCTTATTCATGATAAGATTGGAGGAATCAACTAAATTTTCAAATCAGGAAGTTTCGAATTTTCAAAACAATTCAGACACTTAGTTAAACAATTTAGTTTCAAGTATCTTGTTCTAGAAAAATGATTAACCCAATGTCCAAAATAAGTATTCATCATTTCAAAAGTGCCTCAACCACTTATTTTCAATTATCTCCTAACGGTATGCTACTTTTTTTTTAAATTATCGTTATTTTATTTTAGATACTTTTGCCATCTATGCACGAACTTGAGTTCATAGAATAGATTCGTTGAGTTGCGTGTATTTAATTAATGACTCATAAAAATAATTAATGAAATTTTCTAATTAATCTGCATAGATTAAAATAACATAGGCTGATGGCAGAAAGTTATTAAGCGCTTGGCAAATTTGTTAAAATCATTATCTATAAAAAATTAATTGTAAAGTTAATAGTCTTTTTTTTTGAAGACGAATATTAACATCGTTTACAAATAATTAAATTCCAAAATAGAACTAAACCCTAATTTTTTTTATATTTGTTTGCTTTTTGAGAAGTCTATCGACAAAATCAAAAAAGCGTTTTAAAATGAAACTAAAAAATTATGCGATAAATTTGACATACTAATACCCATTAAGTATTGCTTTATACATCAAAGATATAAAAAAATATGCTTGCGAAAAATCTAGCATCATTCAGCATATTTTTACCTAAAGCTTTTGCTCATCATTTCACAAGAAATTTTATTGCACAAATCGACAATTTTTTTTTGTAAGTCAACTTTTTGACCATTTATTCACAGTGTCTTTTGGCAAAATTATTTTTTGACTATTTCGATTGCATAAATTTCAATCTATATTCAAAAGTCTGACAATTGTTGCTTATTTTTTTCACCTAACTAATTTTCACACAAGAATGTTCAGCATTCAATTATATATTTAATAATTAACATTTCAACATAATTTTGAGATCAATTTGTCGATAAAATATTCTTATATTGTCTCAAATATTTGCAGTGAAAATCTATGAATACATATATATCAACATTTATAATTAATCGGAATTCTTAATTGAACATGCATTACTAAAAATCATTTTGACTGCAAAAAAGAAAGAAAAATTTTGAATAAACGATATCAAGTTTTAGCGCAAATTTTATATGAAAAAAAAATCAAAATTTTTATGATTCGACTTGAACAATAATTTTTCTGTTTAGAAATGCTTTTGATTATATTAAGTAAACAATTAACATCAAATCGTAAACTTATCTCTTATTTATGATTGCTATTACTACTGTTCGCATAAAATAATATGACTTCCAGGAAAGAGATCTGTTCTTATTGTTAATACTTTATTGTTTATATTTAAAATGATTAAATAAAATTTTATTTTAAGTTTTTCAGTATTTTTATTCTTATTGAATGCTAAATTTTTAAAATCTCATAATCTTCTCGAAATAATTTAAATAAGAATTTGCAAGAATTCAAAGTTGGTTTAATTAATAACTGACACAAATTTTTTATCAAATTTTATTTACTCATAATATAATAATCCAACAAATCAAATTTAAATTATTTTAGAAGAACCAATGATGTGCGGAATATGATAAAAATAGTTTGCCAAAAAGTAAATAATTAATTTGAATAAATGTAAGTAAATTTGATTTATAAAATTTGATTTTCTTTTTTATTAATTTGTTATCTACTTCAATAAATTAACTAATAATTTATAAATTATGAAACTTGCCAAAAAGACAATCCCATTTATTATCTCTTGACAAATACTGATTAATTATTGAAAATTTTTTTGAGTCTAAGAAATAAAATTGAAATTTTTAATGTTATTATGAAGTGTTTTTATTCTATTTTTCTGTAAATTGCTTAAACATATTCAAGTACTGTAATTCAACTTAATACTAGAATTTTGATGTTAATTGTTTACTTAATATAATCAAAAGCATTTCTAAACAGAAAAATTATTGTTCAAGTCGAATCATAAAAATTTTGATTTTTTTTTCATATAAAATTTGCGCTAAAACTTGATATCGTTTATTCAAAATAAAATTTTATAATTTAACTATCAATAGATGAAAATAATTCAGGGTTTGAAAATCTAATGATCATTCGAATTTAAAAATTATTTTGATGAGTGATATTTTTTTTCGAAGTTCATATTTGATAGAGCCAAATTTTTCACTTCCAAATTCCAATTTTATTTTAAATTTTACGATTATAATTCACTACTTTTTAGTTTAAAAGACCTTAAATCTGAATCGAATTTTTATTTAAAAAAAATTTTCTTTACTTTGATAAAATGATACAAGTTAAATAGAACTTTTTTTATTTCAAAATCAAATTTTCTTAACTTCTTCTATATAAATAGAAAATTAAAAAAAAAAAATCATAGGTTCTAAATAGCTAATAACCACTATTTAGAATAGCTTATCGATAAAATTATTTATAATTTGAAAAGTTGAAGTATATCACTACAGGCTATTATCATTATTTCATCGAAATTTCATATTTAAAAATATTAATGAAGTAGGAAATCCAGAAAATTCGAAATCACTTATTTTTTATGAACGATCATTATAAATTATTAAGTATATAGTAAATGTACTCCATTTATATCGATAAAGTGATCTTAAAACTAAATTTAGTCAGCCATATAATTTGATTGAGGCTTATTTATGATTAGAACTTCGATTATTCGGTAAATATTGAAATAAAAAAACTAATTGAATTTCAATTTTCATTATGACTATCAAAATCTAAATAATAATGAGTTCAAAATTTGAGAAAAAAAAATAATTCGAATCAATACTAAACCCTTTGGTTCAACGTTGTATTATTGAAAATATCACACCAATATAATTGAATGATAATATAAATTGTGAACATTAAAATTCAATTCCGGATTGTTTACTAATGGCGATTAATTTCCTTGAAAAATTTTCATAATTATTTAATTATACCTATTTTTCTATTTACATATTATTACTTTTAGCCGACATACTATTTTATGTAAAATCAAAAATATTATTATCAATTATAAAATCTATTTTTATAAACATTTTTTTAATTTTTTTTTTTTTGCTTACTCAAAATGTGTTACATTTTCTTACCCAAAGAAATAAGTTAAAAATAATTCTTATTTTTTTTTGATTCATTTATAATAGAATTATTATCTAAATAATGAAAAACAGAAGAACCATTATTCTAGCAAACAAATTGGCAGTTTCGATAGACACAAAAAATCGAAGTAATTCGCTCGAATTCGAAAATTTAGAGCAGTTCTAAAAATGTTTGTAAACATTATTTTCTAAATTATATGAAGTATCAAAAAAGAGATTTTGATTTTATTTCGAATAAAAATGAGGAAGAGGAGAAAATTTTTTAGTACCTAAATCAAGAAGAATGAACCGGAAATAAGAAAAATGGCTTGTTAATATTGGTACTGACAGACACATGAGTAATAAAAATCGTATTTTCTGTCAATTGAAAGGATTTTTTTCTTTCGACATTCGAGTTGCATGTGTGTGTATAATGTATTTATTGCAGACAAGTCTTTATTTCGATCTCTTTCATTTTTTTTACTCGTAAAGTATACACATAAATACTTAAAAGAAATTTCTATATTTTAATGCGTTTGCTTAGCTTATGACTGATTGAACTTACCGTTTTATATTAATGTTTATAACAAGCACAACATTTTCATACCACTGAATTTGATGACCACTTATTTTCGCTCTCTCTCCCACTGAAACTTTTAATTTTTTCTTACACTTGTTTTTCAAATATCTCTTAACTCTAAATTTATGTTTTTCAGATGTTTTAATAAAAAAAAAAAAAAGAGAATTCAACTTTGATTTTCAACTAGATTTTACCATTAATAAATTGAACTGATGAAAAATCAAGAATCATGGCAAAAAAAAAAAAAGAATGAAAACAAAATACACAATTTACTAATATCTGAACGTAATTCCGACAGTTTTATAAACTGAGTAATGTATGCTTTTAATTAAATGACAATCTAAATGATTAAACATTTAAAACGATTAGTTGGTTACTTAAAAGTGTACTTGAAAATATTATTGAAACACACTTTGTTTCACTGGTCGTTGATGCACTAAAAATTTTTGTCTCTAATTCATTTATTCAATACTTGCATTTATATAAATTCTATTTTTTATTTACTATTTTATATAGCATATAGATCAAATCTAAAATATAGAACCCGTAGATTCATCAAATTCATTGTAAGTAAATTAAATTGATCGATGTATATATTACATAAAATGACCTTAAAAAGATTTTACAAAATCAATGATAGATATGAAGAAATCGAAAGTGTGACTATTAGATATGATGAAAAAGTGGAAAATGAATTTGATTTCAAAATTTTTAGTATGTCAAAATTTGTATGTGTTTAGTGAATATCAAAAAAAAAAACGAAAGATTTCTTTTATAAAAATTCTATTGCACAAAATTTTATTAAAATTTTTTATCTTATGAGATTATTTTATTGATCCTAACACCAAATATTCTAAATTATTTATATATATTTTAATAAGAAATTAATTTCAAAATCCAGTTTCCAGAGTTTTTCATCGATTTTTATCTATAACATTAAATATAAAATCTTGATTACAGCCTTCAAATAAACTATTACATTTATTGACATTTTGAAAAACATATATATCAAATGGTGGTCATTTTCAAAAATTTTTATCACTAATAGGTCTTGCTGAAAATCATTTCCATTATTTTTTTGTAAATTTTTTTCTTATTTCATTCTTGATTCTAAATCTATTAAATTATTCGAAGAGGATATTTTATTAGATACATTGGAAGCATTTTCATCATCATAGAATCAACACATTTAGTTATCAAGATAAATAAAAAAAAATTTTTTTTTTCAAAGATAATCCATTGAAACAATTCGATTTTTTTTATACCTTTGCACCTAGATATTTTAAAGAATAAAATGTGATGATTTTTACCCGAAATCATTGTGCGTCAGATAATAGAGTGGCGAGTACTCAACTATTTTGATATATTTTCTTTTGTGTTTAAATATTGTAAAAAAAAAAAAACAGAATTTATTTTTTAACGGGTGTGTGTAGAAAATCAGATATTAAACTTTTTTTCGAAAGAATTTCTATTACATAATTCTTTAAATATTATCTTCTAATCGATTGTGTATTATGAATATTTTGTGATAAATTTTTCTTGATTTTCGGAATATTTTGTTTGCTTATCATTTTAATGGAAAAATAGCTACTTTATATTTTAGAAATTTTCTTTGATTTTCCTATCAATTTTTATATTGATTATATACTTTGATCATGTAGATTCAAAATAAATGACAACTTTAAACAAATAAAATATCATGCTTTTTATGACAAAAAAATTCAAATATACAGAATATACATTTTTGAGTTTCAAAGTCTATTCTTGATTGGATTTTTTTTTTTCAAATAATTATTTTTTTCATGTATGATTTAAAATGATAATTAAAAAAATTTTACTGAGAAGATTTTTTAAAAATAAATCACGAGAATGTTTTCGGCTAGTTTATTTTCAATATATTACTAATTTTTTAAAAGGCACATACCGTGACTTGTAAACTGTTTATTTTAATAGTTTTAAAATTCTTGACACAGATTATCAGTTTACATGAATTTCAAATCAGCAAATGACAGCGCATAATTGTGAAGTTTATGCATCAATAATATTAATAAGCCCACTATTAAACATAAAAATTCGTGCATTTAGATTCTTCCATTATATGAAGACGAATATTTACGAAATACATAATTTCCTACTGTCTGTATGCAGATATCTGCATATATCACAAAAATTAAAAATTAAAATTGATGTTTACTTTATAGCTAAAATTTCTTGAGAATTTTTAGATTTTTAAAAGCAAAGATTTGTTCAAGTTTTATAATGAATAGCTTAGAAAAAGGAAACTAATTTGGGATAAAAAGTGTAAAAAGGCAAAAAAAATAAAAAAAAAATTTCAGAAATAAATGAGAAACTATTTGTAAACATTTTTTTTTCAAAATAGCATCGTGATCATGTAAAAAAAACTTTATATATAAAAATAGCTCACGAGCGTCAACATATCCGATCATTGAAAACGACTATTTGCATCATTTTTGAAATTTATTTGCTTATAAACACAGTGCCTTTATATTCAAGATAATCGATTTTAATATATAAATGTTTATAATATATTTTTTAAATATATCATATTCATATATAATATGAATAATAATATTCGAAATCAATCTATTATATTTTCAAATAAAAACTAAAAAAAATATTGTTTGCATTTTTAACTTATCTCAAACCTTTCCTAAATTACATATAAAAGCCATGTATCATAATCAATTGTTTATTAAATTTTTCAAACACACGCTTGAATCGTACAAACTATGTACCCTTCATAATGATAAGTCATTCGCATCAATATTATTAATAAAAAAAAAAAGACTGGTTGGAAAACAGTTTTCGTAGACAAGTCAAAAAAAAAAAAAAACAAAAAAAATTTTTTTTTTAAATTGTAAATTTTGAAACGAGTCATAGAAGACTCTTTACATATCAAAAGCAATTACGACTTGAGATTGACAAGATACAATCGTTCTTTTGAATCGAATTAAAATATTCTCTTCTATTGATCTGATGATTGTAATCGATTTCAAGATGCATTCCTATACTTTATTTTTTTAATACATAATCTTTATTGCTACGATTCAATCAGAATTTACAGATCCAACCCTCTAGGCTAAAGAATAAAATTTCATTACTTAAATGAGATAATTTTTAAATTGCAACGATAAAAAATTTTGCCTTGAAAATCGAACTGAATTTTCAAAAATTTTTCATTTTCTTTTTGAATTGATGCACACCATGGAAAAGTGATTACATTATTTAATTTATTGTATTTATATTTTTCTAAATTTTTTTTTGAGAGTTGAAAATCTTTTTTAAAAAAAAATTTTTTCTTCAGAAATGTTCGTCAAATTAATTTTTCAGGCTATCAAAATATACTGCCTTTACGATCAAGACACTAAAGATGAATCTGCACTTTTTATATCAAGCGATTACAATAGTCTAAAGGTTCAAATTTTATTCATTTAAAAATTTCGTCAAAAATAGAAATTGAAGAATAAATTTTTTCGCATACAATGGAGCAAGTTTAAGCACTATACGTGATTTGGTGTTTATATTTTATTCACAAATGATAGATGTATAATACATTCCATTTTACTAGATTCTAAAAAAGATAAAAGACTGATAATGAGGCCTTCTAATTAAAATTGAGATAAAAAGTAAGCATAAAAAATGTTTTTTTCGAATAACATGATTTAGTTTATTATTTTTCAGTTTAATTCTCTAACGTTCGAATATTTAAATTATATATAATGAGCATTAAAATAAATAAAATTAGGTTAAATAGCTATTAATCAATTTTTTATCCGATTAATGTCTACTTGAACTTATTTAAAAATAAAATAATTTTACCGACTTGCGCGACAATTTATTTATTCAGCTATCAATTATTTTTATTCAATTTCACAAATTTTTCAAAATTCGTTCATCGAATGTAGCTAATAGTGATCGAGATATTTAATCACTTTTTCATTAAATGAAATTTTAGAACTTTGTAACCTAAAATTGATATCATTTGATTTTTTAAATTAATTCAATTCGATAAAATCATTCTAAACGCAATTTTAATTGCTAGAAATTCAATCAACTTAATCGATAATTTATTCGATTTATATCGGACACAAAATTTTATGAAGTATACATTATTTTGAATTTATCTATACTATTTCGATATGTTTATTTTTTTGGACCGTAAAATTTTCAAGTAAAAAAACTTTTGAAAAATTTTAAATTTGAATGAATATCAATTTTTTATTTTTGAATTATAATTTTTCAATTACTTTTATAAACATAATCGCGCTTCTAAAAATATATATCAATTATAGTATTAGATTCAGCAATCAACCTTACACAAGGAAAACTAAAAATTAAAAAATATAAAAAATTATAGTTTAAACATTTTATTTAATTGAAAAAAATAAATAGTTTTTGTTAATTTTCACATTCTTCCAGGAAAAATTACAACAAAATACAATAAACTTCGAAAAAAAAAATTTAATTAACTAATTGTTTCAAATTTTGAAGAAGAAATCCAAACTAGTATATATTTAATATTTATTAAATAAAAATTATATATTTCGAATGTAAAAACTTATAAATTTATTTAAAATATTCAGTGAAATAAAATTTTGTTTTAATTTTATCTATTTTTTACATATAAAAGCTGAGCATTTTTCATTAGCAAAAAAAATATCTGTCTAATTTGAATAAACCAATTAATGATTATGCAATATCTCACAAAAAATTATAAAATTCAAATTATTTATAATCTGTCTTATTCTTGTGATCGGAAGCTTCAAAATCATATATTATCGATGTAGACTAAAAAAAATATATTACATTTGTGTTATCATTGCAAAAATTTTTTTTTTTGTTTTGAACATTAAATTTTGTTTGTAAAAATTTCTTTTGCGCCTATTACTTAATAATTAAATGGCTAAATGAATGTTCATGATGATAAAAATTAAAAATTTCTAATTACATGCTATAATCTATACAAACCTACCAAAAAGAGTTTTGTAATAAAAAAAGAAACATGCTTGATACCCAATCTATCTGTTATATAAGCCTTTATGTTGTTCTCACTTATTGTATTTCTCTTTGAAAATTTTTCTATATACAAAGAAAATAATTCATATAAATAAAAATCAGAATTTTAGGATCGTTTGTGAAAAGAAAAATCTATTCATTATTTTAAGACTATTATCTGGCAAGAACACACATATATGATGATAAATCTAAATGTATATTTGAATAATAAAAATAAAAATGAAAAAAAAAATTCTATTATAAACATAGAAAAAAAATGGAATAAAATTTCATCGAAAAGTTTAAAAAAATTCACATGAAAATCAAAAAAATTTTAGTGCAAACAATAAACCCTAGTTTTTTTAAATTGTCGTTCGAGCACCTCTTATTGATTAGTTTTCAGTATTTTTATCTTTGTTTTTTTTTTGTTTTTGTTTTAAATCACACACTCACATATTGTAAAAATTTTAAATCATATTTTTATTAAAATAACATCCTCTTAAAAATCATAAAATTTTTATTATTTAAAGTAAGTGATGCTTTGAGAATATTTTACTGAAAGTATATTAAGTGAAAAAATTCGTCCAGGCTTCACATCACATTAAAAAATATTAAAAAAAAATGCTTTCAAAACTGAAAAGCACCCTGTATTTCAAAAAAAAATTTTCAAATGACTTCTTATATCGAGTCTCCAGATTATCAAGAACGCCTTAAAAAAAAATTATAATTCATGCATTCTCTATTTTCCTCAAAACAATGACGAAAATTTGATCTTCGAATATCTAAAAAATTTATAACATTAATAAATGTTTGAATCTATAGATTATTCTTTTGTTTCCTGTTTTTTGACTTTTATTACTGAAAATTAATAAAATTAAGCAAACTTTAATCTTCCAAAAACTTATAATCGAGTTATACTTAATATTAAAAAAATCAAAATCGAAATACGTGAACAAGACATGTAAAAAAAAAAAACAAATTAAATGCAAAAAAAAAGTGTTGCTAGTTCCATTGCAATCTGTCAATGTTTTGTTGTTCATTATAAAATTCAATTTTTTTTTCAATGAATCGGTAATTTATTATGTTTGATTTTACAGAACTATAAGTTAAATATAATCAAAAACAAGAACATAAAATTTTCTATTCAAATTTAATTAGATTTTTTATTAAATTTTCGATTATTTTTTTCCTTTCTACAGATTCTTATTTGAATGAAAATGATTTCGATATTAAATGGAACTAAGTTATTGTCACTTGTTTTATGTGTCGGTCAAAACATTATTTTGAAAATGAGAATTTTAATTGGGAAAGTTCGCTCGACTCATTCAAATCAATTTTCAAACATGGTATGTATTATCAACTGTATTATTAACTAAAAATTTCAAATCGAAAATATTATGTCTTGATATAAATTAAGTGATTGAAAGTGTGTAAATGAAATGATACAAATTCAAAATTACCAATCTAATTTATATATATCTAAAACATAATTCAGTAAACATTAGTTTTAAGATTTATCTTTCATAAATAATTATGATTATGTTTATAATGAATTTCGAAGCAGATATTGTTTATTTGAAAATTCTTAAAAAAATTTATACAAAAAGTTAAGAATAGTAAAAATTTTGACGCATCTTCTATCAGGAATAGTTCAATTTACTAATAATAAATTGAAAGAAAAAATTTTAATTTGATTGTAAAAGTTAAACTCAATTTCAATCATTGTTAGGTCAAAATAAAATTTTTGTACGTGAAAGTAACCTAAAAAATTTTGATTTTGATTTTGAGTATAAGAATAAGAAAAGATGATCAATATATAAAGCTAAAGAATTCAATTCGAAGGCCTCATTCGAGTCTTATTAAAATATAAAAAGTATATGAATTTCTAAAAGATGTTTTAAAAATTTTGCTGATTTAATTTTTAAAACTAAAAAAGATGTTGAGAATAAAAATGATTTAAATCAAATCTAAAAAAAGCGCAGACTTTTGAAGCGCTTTAAAAGCATACTAACTTACTTCCTAAAGTTATCACAACGTTTCTGAATAATATTATAAATTTTGAGGTTTTATATCAGCAACAAAGAAATCTAAAGAAAATTATTCTTGGTTTAATGTTTCTATGCTTTAATTGTTGTTAGCTATACTTATGCTTTCTTCAAGAACTTTGAATCTAAAATCTTCATACTTTATTTGGTGAAATTCGGTTATTTTAATAACAAAATCTGTCTCTTTATAAAAAAAAAAAAATAAGCCATCTTGAACAAAAACTTGCAAAATATATTTTAGTTTTGTAATTTTCAAACAAACGGAAGTCGCGTTCAGAGGTGTCCTTACTTTCTGAGTATAAAATCAAATTGTTTTTAGAAAAAAATCTTTTCAAAACTACATACAGAACAAATGAGTGTTTAAAAACAAATTCTTACATGAAAATAAGCATTCTAACAAATTTTTCAAATTTTTATTTTATTTTTTTTCATTTATACGAAAATAGAGTTTCTAAATAAGACACTAGTGTTATTTGAAAGGTATTAAAGTTCAAAAAGGTTATTTGGTTAGATTAAATTAAACCACTAGAAAAAATAGAAGAATAAAATAAAAAAGTTTATTTTCACTCATCATTTCTAACATCATCTAATAAGTATCGATAAAACTTATCTTCTGTTTATTTAATTTCCTGTTTATAAAATGATGTTGCTTAAAGATCGGTCCGTTAACGAATAAAGCACAATTTCAAAAACCATATTATGTTTTATAATTATGTTTCTTCAAATACATAGTATGTTTATTAGGACTAAGCAGATAATATCATTTGTCTTAAATATTAAAAAAAAGAAAAATACAGTTTCAGGCTGAAAGAAAATTTTTCTTAAAAAAACTAATCTTTTTATTTCGTGTTTCAACCGAAATATTTAGTATTATTTTGAATTTTTTATACGAATATTTAAGAAAGAAAAAACTAAATTTAAAGTTATAAGTTTCATGATGTATGAAGGAAAGATAAAAAATCGAACAATTTAAAATATGAAATTTAAGTATGTGGCGCATTTTTCAATTGCATTAATCTTTAGTGCACTATACATACTATGTTTAAGTGGACTAAAACATCATATAAAATTTTTTTTGCGAATCCTTTCGTTAAAAAAAAAAATTTTTTTTTTTTCTTATTCTTGAAATTTAAAAAAAATATTTAAAAAACCGTATTTCCAGATGTGAAAAAATCTAAAAACTTTTTTATTGCTCAATTATTTTAGAAATCAACCCCAACTTTATTAACATCTAAGTAAGTGAATTGATTGATGAAATATTTCAATTCTTTTTTTTTTCCCAAATACACTCGAAAATCCGTTACATAATATTTTGCAGAAAGAATTTTAGGCAGGCAAACTTTGTTAATTTGATTAATTTCGGTTTTTCAAGAAGATGAAATATAAAAAATCAGATAATATGAGCTAAAATTTATTTTATATTATGTTCGCCCCATGTATTATAATATTATTCAAACAATTTTCAGTGAATGTGTAACATTAAACAAACGTATTTTTCAGGACAATGAATTTAAAAAATTTAAGACAAAAAAACCAATACTCTATTGTATATCACTTTTTATATTCATTTTTACAACTAATAATTTTCAAAAAACAAGCAGCTGATCTCCTACTGAATTTTTAACCACAGTGTTATAATTTTTAATCTGTTTCGA
Organism: Acarapis woodi; assembly: GCA_023170135.1. Classification (NCBI taxonomy): domain Eukaryota; kingdom Metazoa; phylum Arthropoda; class Arachnida; order Trombidiformes; family Tarsonemidae; genus Acarapis; species Acarapis woodi. The sequence goes on from BLXL01010551.1 coordinate 23,878, forward strand.
CAGGAAATGGGCCGCACTAGAAATTAGTTTTGTCGAAATCGACTCTTAAAAAATTTTTTTTAGTTCTGATTCTGAGATTTTAATTCTAAAATTTTTTTATGTCTTGAAAGAAAAATTAGAATAAACACGCGAAAAATCTAAATAATTTTTCTCACTCAGCAAAAATTTTTTCTGTTTTAGTTTAGTATACAAAATCTAATAAAGTGATAAGAAAAAAAACTAAATTAAAGTATTAGAAAAAGAATAATTTTTTTTAAAAGGAAATTTTAATATAATGTGATTCATAAATTCAAACAGAATTTAATTTGAGTCGAATTATATGTGTGTTGTCTTTTCTCAAAATGAATTTTAAAAATTTTTTTTTTCTTGAAAAGTTTTGATGATTCATAAAACATAAATAATGAAGTGATACTTTTAGAAATAACCAATACTAAATTTTAAGTGCATTCATATTATATAAAAGAATGAATAGCAGAAAATTGCAAAACAATATAACAATATAATATTCAAGAATGCTATCTTGATCATCTAGTAGACAATCAAACAATAGACACCCGGTTGAAAGTGAGATTCACGCGATGGATGAAATTCGAATTAATGTAAATTTTTTTTTATTAATTGATAAGCTTGAATCTTATAAGTGAACAAAATTAAGAAAATTGAAGTGTAAAAATTTTTTAATTTGTTCAGACAAATTGTTCATTTCGGCAAAATCAAGATTATTTAATGGACTCTTGCTTCAATAAATCAAATAAAGTTATATGCACATCACCTAAATATTATTGTACTATTCTGTCATCAAAATTGAAATACCAATTATCTTTAATTTTCATGTTTATTTGTTCGAGTTGAAAGTACAGTTGATATTTTTTGTAAATGTAAAATTACCATATAATATATAATAATTATATGAGAAAATGATTGGCTCAAGAGTAATGGTAATTAAATTGTTGTCTGATCGGACATCAGTTTGCGGTCATTAAAAAGCAAGTTTTAATGTATTGCAGTAAATAAAAAGTTTATAGAACACAAATAGTCAAGCCTTATATTCATTTGCAATATAAATTAAAGAGGCTCAAACTAAGCTCAATGTTTAAAAAGATTTTTAATGAAGGCTATTTATTTATTTACTTTCTAAAATATGAACTCTTCGAAAATAAACTATATTTTATGTCTGATTAAAGTTCAAAAAATAAATTTTAAACTCAATAAATAGAAAAGTATCATTATACTAATGAATAAATTAGAGAGCTCGATTTGTTAAAAACTGTCATACTATTGTACACAAAAAAAAAAAAGAAAGAAAAGTAATCTTTTAATCTTCATCATTGGTATGTATAAAATAGCATAAAGTAAATTTTATGGTTTGTCGTTTATTTTATATATTTGATACATTAATTCAATGAATTTAATTGAATAATATACTTTGAAATAGTATTTAATTTTCATTTGTACCGAACTATTTATTAATGATTTCGACGTATTAAAATTAAGCACATGTATTTGAAATTCGCGCAAGTAAATTATAAAAACACAAATTCTAATTAATTAAAAACTAGATAATGACTAGAATTTATATATCAAGGATTTATACTTTGAAAAATATAATTTTATAAAAACGATTTGTTTAGTAGAAATGTTCTTGAGATCATTTTATGAACCAAAAGCGTATGTGGTATTTAATGAATGTCATTCTAAATTTTTATGAGCATCTAAAAGCGTGAAAATGCTTTTCAATAAATTGGAATCAATTTTTTTTAAGCATTTTTAGAATTACAAAATATTTCAAGCAATGTTCAAAAGTTACATCATTTAAATTAGTCCTTGATGATTTTATTTTATTTGTCGACAAAAGAATTGTGCACAATCTAAAATTATAAAACTTACTGTATCAACATTAGTTAAAAGTAAAGAGGTGAATATTATTTTTTAAAATTTCAGGTCAAAAATTTACAATAATAATTTAATAAAAATTTTTTTATAACTCAAAGGCTAATAGAATTATAAATAAATAACAAAATCTAGTCATAAAACTAATGAAACATTTTTTAAAACTTAAATTTAGAAGGAAATTATTTTTTTTGAAGAAACTAATTTAGTTTAATTTAGTTTTATGGTCAAAATTTAAGCTACAAAATGTTTTGAAAAAAAGAAAATATTTTACATTTTCTTTTTTGATCGTCTTTGTGCAAGAATACTTATTACACTGCATTATTTATCGAATCCGAATTCACCTAACTTTCGATATTTAGCCATAAATTTATAAGAAAAAATAGATTTCAAATTTGATAAATTATTTTTACAGTTTAAATAAATTCTATTTCACTCAAATCACATATAGTTTTAGAAGAAAAAAAAAAAAAAAATTCTTTGGATGTTCAATGTTGATTTCTCTTGCTATTTTTTCTAAAAAATTGAAATTTCAATCAACACTAGAAAACCCCAAATAAAAAAAAAAAATCATTGTTCAAAAACCAACTTTGAAATTCGATTTCAGAAGTGAAAATGCAAACAATAGAAGGTGTTTCCGGTTTATTTGCAATACAAACAGCAAAAAAATAATAAAACAGCTAAAAAACGCCTCTAATACCGATCAACTATTTCAATCTATTTTTTTTTTTAATTCAGTCTTTCATAAGTATTTCTCTCTTGCTATATAGCTAAATTTTCAAATCGATGTTTTTTTCACTGTTCTGTTAGATCGTAGAATGGGGGTATTTAATTTGTATTGATAATTTACAAATAATATACTATTCTTATTATTATAGAAAATTCAAAATTTTTAATTTAATTGAAAAGAAAAGATAATCAAAATAGTGAATAGAGAAAATAGATATCAGATCTAATAAAATTAAATTTTTCGATAGCAACCAAATATATCAAATTTTTTTTTCATCAATTATCAGTATGTTCAAAATAACTAGTTCGAAAGTTGAGAATTTATGAAACTTAAATAAAACAGAAATCAACAATTTTTAGCTATTGTAACTTTAAAAAAATAAAATTATTTTCATTGCATAAATATTCTGACTTTTTAATACTAATCTCGTTGATTTACTATCATTAAATATCATATATACTTATCATCGAAATTGCAAAATTTGATTTATTTGATCAGTAAAGTCTTTGTACCCATAAAAATATCAGTTTTTTTTTTGATGAATTTTTCTTCACGTCAAATTGCAAAACAAAAATTTCAAAAAATTGTATAATTTAATTTGATCATTATAAAATAGCTACTAAATCATTTCTTTTTTAAATCTTAATATTTTAAATTTAGAATTATATTCTGTTTGCCATAGAATGTAATTGATTAAATTGGTAGTCAAAGATGTTGGAAAAAAAAACGATTTTAGACTAAAAATATTTTGATCGAAAACCACCCACTTATTATTAGTAAATGTCATTATTTATGAAGCAAAAAAATAAGTTCTAAATTTTACGATTTTGTATTGCATTAAAATTTTATGCATCAACTTTGCAAATATACCAAAATAATTTGAATTGTTGCAAAAAATGATAGTATTAAGCAATTCCTTAAATTATATTCATTCAAATTGAGAGACTATTTAACAATATTTAAAAAATTGGAAAAATTCATGAATGAAAAAATTGAATTGAAATTCAACATTCAATATTTTTATTTGAATCAGAAAAGATCTTAGAAGATGAAATCAAAAAAATTAAAATGATTATTTTTCTAGTTCTGGAAATTATATTTTACCTAAAAATTTTTATTTTTTTTTCTTTGTTCACTACTATTCATGTTGTAATTACTTAGATCGACCGCTAAAATTTAATTTTGACGAAAAAAAAATAGATAGAAAAAATATTTTCGTCTTTCTTAAGGTATTTAAATGTTTATACCAAATAATTTATGCATCTTTTTAGCGAATGAAAATAGAATAAAAAGAAGATATATTGAACTATATTGAGTTTAATTTAATCTCAAAATTTAACCTTTGATAATTTTTTTTAAAAATCTCTAAAAAAATTCTTATAAAAATTGATGAATTCGCTTCAAATATATTTTAGCATGAATTTTAAAATAGAACACGAATATTATTAATTTTTTAGATCGTATTAAAACCAAAACCTAATAAGAAGGTTTTTGCACTTTTAATAAATAAGAAATGTGTCTGATTCAATGAAAATACATTGAAAAGATTAGTTTCAACTCTAAATGTAATGAATTCGGTTAAAAGGTATATGAATATGTGTATTATAAAACTTTCAAGTAAGTAAAAAAAACAATTTTACATGAAAATCTACGTAAAAAGGTGTATTAAGTAAGTTGAAAAATTATCATCTATTTAGACCATCTTTTATAAAACCAAAAAAAAAATTCACTATCTTTTCTGTTTTTGAAATAATAGTATAAAATAAAATTTCGACAGCTTTTTCATGTCAGTTTCCTTCTAGATCAATAATTCAAACAATTTTTGCGTGAGAAATTCTTCTTTTATTTCCATATGATGTTGACATTCTGATTTTTTTTTTCAAAATTTCTTTCATATTTTTTTGCCTATTTTTTTTTTGCAAAACTACTTTCAATTCGAATATTAAACAGATATTTTTACTAAAAAATTTCATTTAAAAAAAATTAAGTTAAATTAACACCTAAAGATTCCGAACACAAAGTTTTACGTAAGATGTAAAAAATCGGTAAACAAATAAAATATATTGGTTTTTAGTCTGTATTTTTTTAAAACATAAACAAGATATTTCAAAGCGAAAATTTGTTTGGCAAATATTAGCATAAAAACACATATTAAATATAAAATTTCTATTAAATTAACAATTTTTGTAAAGCTTATTTGTATTCATTATAAAATTATTGTTTCT